>JAUCMX010000003.1:30697873-30860373 GCA_033459395.1 Hemibagrus guttatus | reverse complement strand
GACTGGTCTGCAGTCCCATACGCAACAAACTGTGATGCACTGTGTATTCTGACACCTTTCTATCAGAACCAGCATTAACTTCTTCAGCAATCTGAGCAACAGTAGCTCGTCTGTTGGATCGGATCACACGGGCCAGCCTTCGCTCCCAACGTGCATCAATGAGCCTTGGCAGCCCATGACCCTGTCGCCAGTTCACCACTGTTCCTTCCCTGAACCACTTTTGAAAGACACTGACCACTGCAGACCGGGAACACCCCACAAGAGCTGCAGTTTTGGAGATGTTCTGATCCAGTGGTCTAGCCATCACAATTTGGCCCTTCATCAAACTCACTCAAATCCTTACACTTGTCCATTTTTCCTGCTTCTAACACATCAACTTTGAGGGAAAATATTCACTTACTGCCTAATATATCTCACCCACTAACAGGTGCCATGATGAGGAGATCATCAGTGTTATTCACTTCACCTGGCTCTGCTCACAATGTTATGGCTGATCAGTGTATGTGCGTTTTTGTGTGTGAGTGGGTTTTTGTGTCTCCACCTGTGCCATTAGGCAGTGCTGAGCATGCTCTGTCACGCAGAGGAAGTGTGTAAACCTCGGGCACAGACACACACGAGGACACACTGTCGTCAGGAACAGGACTGGAACATTCTTCACCATCAGCATTATCAAACTCCTGAGGAACAGAGAGAGAGAGAGAGAGAGAGAGAGAGAGAGAGAGAGAGAGAGAGAGAGAGAAATAAAGACAGTAATAAAGTATGGCAGATAGAGAGACATAAAGTGTAAGCAAAGCTGTATGATTGAAAACATGAAAGAAGCCGTTAAGTGAGTCTCACGTTAAAGCCGACGCTTCCTCTCTTGCAGCACAGACAGGTGAGGAGCAGCAGGATGAAGGAGACCAGGCCCGAGCAGGAGACCAGGATGACCACATAGGCTGGAGGAGAGAGAGACACATCCCGCGAGAAAGACACTGTGAGAAGGCCAACAGAGAGAGACAACGGGAGAGAGAAAGCGTGAAACAAAAAAGCAATGCAAATGGGAAAAAACAGGTAGAAAAAGAGAAGGGGAGAACGACAGGAGAAACGAAAAAGAGCGGGGAAAAAGGACCATAGAGAAGGTGTGTGAAAATGAAAAATGGGGCAGAAGAAGGGACAAATTAAGGACATTAGAAAGGAAAGAGGGCAGAGGAAAGGAAGAAGGAAAGAAGAGAAAACAAGAGATGGAGATGTCAGATACAGTGGTTAACTACACATATCCATCCTAATACTGTCAAGAAGACAAAAGGATCAGACAGAGAGAGAGAGAGAGAGAGAGAGAGAGAGAGAGAGAGAGAGAGAGAGAGAGAGATGCATATATTCCATGTTGGGAAAAGTCACTTGAGAAGGGAGAGGAGAGTTAAGGTTAGCACTTGGCATTAACGTTTGGAACAGAAAACAGGATGTGCCCAATGAAGTGCGCTCATTGGCGAGCTAGTGAGAAGGAAGGAGAAGAGGAGGAGATCAGAACAGAGCCGGAGGTTAGGAGGAAAAATCGCAAGGTTAGAGATTAGGGAAGTGAAGGAGCTGGAAAAAAAGCCATCATACGAGACAGACAGTCCGTGTGGTGGTCACTGAGAGGGGCGGGACACTATCGGGTCAGTACCGGGCCTGTCTCTGGGAGGAGAGTGGACGGCTGTGTCCCAAACGCTGGTGTCTCACAACGGCACTTGGCTAAAGAAAGTATGCATTATTTTAGTATTTCGTGACACATTACATTTTGTAAAATAACAATCACAGTGCATTGTGGGAAATACACTGCTGCCAAGAGGATAATAAAACCTACGTATTCTCAAGTTTCTCCAAATACTGTATGCACACTAACTAGTCCTAAACACGAGAGTTTGGGACAGAGCCAGATTCAGTCAGATTAGGGAAGATACCAAGTGAGAAAAGGGGGAGCATTTTTTTCTAATGAGTACCTCGACTGGCTTGTGTTTGTGGACTGAGCCATCTGTGAAAGAGAGAAGGGAAGGGTGCACGGGAGTTAAAATAAAAAACTAAATATGATAATCACACACACACACACACACCAAAAAGCATACGAATCATCATGAGTTCATTAATCCCATAAATAAATATTGAACAAAATAGATAGATAGATACATATATAGACACATATATAGAGAGAGAGACATCATCATATACAGACACATCTGGAGAACAGCTTCTTGGTGTTCTTCTAATAAATATTATTATTTTTCTCAAAACACTGGTGTCTATGCAAATGAGACTTTTTGAATATATTTGCATTCTTAATGTACCCAAGGCATGCACTTGTTCACTTGTAACTTCCGCTTTGGAGCCAAGAAATATTTTTAGAAAAAGCTTTGTATTAAGCACAACGTGATGTTATTTATTTATTAATTATATATATATATATATATATATATATATATATATATATATATACATATACATATATATATATATATATATATATATATATATATATATATATATATATATATATATCATACCAATATTTACTGTATCACATAAAAAAACAATTTTCAGTAAATAATAAAATGGCGTCATCGTGAAGTGGGCGGAGCTTAAATCGTCAAAGTTGGGACAAAAACAGTGATTTTTTTTTTATTTTTTTATTGTATATATTTTCCTTAGTGTTTAAAAGAGCACACATTTCCCCAGTCATGCCTTAAACGCACGGCATAAATGTAAACACAACACAATAAACCGTTTAAAAAAAAGTAAAAAATATTTTGATGCCTTAACGGTGAATGTACACAAAACATTCCGGGGTGGTGGTGTGTATGTGTGTGCCAAAACAGCACCAAGTGCGCATGCGCGATGTACTCTCTCTCAACGGTACAATATCACACAAAAAAAACACATCCATATCAATGAAATAAATAAATCAAAGCAGACTATCTTTATTATTTGGTGCCAATAATTTTATTTTATATGGCGTGAATCGTTTATGAGGGGGGGAAAAAAGTGCATTATAATCATTAGCTTAATATTAATCATATGAATAATCTGCTTAATAAAAAACAAGTCTGCCTTTTTATATTTATAGCTTAAACATCCTTCTCACTCTGGAGTCTAAATGTCCACTACACTGAAATGTATTTAGAAGTATATGTTTAAAGGCTCAGTAATCATCCTCCCACCCTGACCGACCCGTCTCACCTTCGGGCTGCGGGGCTCCTTGAGCTGTTTCCGGGAGGAAGCCCGACACCAGCCCCGCTAGCAGCATCACCCAGCTCCGTGTTAGCATAGCGGCGATGGCGGCAGCATCCGAGCGGCGACTGGGCTGCCTTTCTTCTTTTTCTTCTTCTTCTCCTTGTCTTCTCTTGGCGTGTTGTTCGTCTTCTCCTTCTTTCTTTCTCCCGAGTGAGAGATTTTTTTCTTTCTTTTGTGCTCCTCTCAACCTAACGACAACACCGTCCTCAGCATCACCATGTCCGCCTTCATCTTTAATTATCTCATTTTAAATACACACACACACAATAAAAAAATAATAATAATAACCGAAATAATAAAGCTCCGGTGGATTTCTGCTCTCGGTATCCTTCTTTCTAACGCATTTAATTGATTGAATGTTTTGGCGTGTTTTTTTTTTTTTTTTTTTTTTTTTTTTTTTTTTAACAGCGTCTGTTATTTTCCGTTATTCGCCGCCTGTCTAGAGTGCTGCGCGCGCGCGAGACGTTCTTCGGGGTCGCGTCTTGTCGCTTGCGTAAGTGCGTCTCTGCGTAAGTGCGTAAGCGCGTCTCTGCGTAAGTGCGTAAGCGCGTCTCTGCGTAAGCGCGTCTCTGCGTAAGTGCGTAAAACCCTTACGGTATTCATCAAATTCATTTTTTTCTACGAAATATGAATATTATATTTTTCAAAATATAATTTTTTTTTTTTTTTTTTTTTTTAAATAGAATGAACAAGCTGAACAACAAAGCTTTTGTCTATAATACTCCTGATAAGGCAATAAATGTGTTATGAGGGGGCGGGGAGGACAAAAGCGTATGACCTTGTTCTTTTAAACAAAAAAACTGAGCAGTAAAATAATGTAATAAATATTAGGGAAGGTAAACATCAAGATTCCACAAGATCCGAGAGCGTAAGAATCGATTCGTTTTTGAGGGTTACGTTGAATCTGCTGTGAGATAACGCACTACGATTGTGATACATGACGTGGAGGTATTAGAGAATCTGCTGCGATATATAACACAATACGATTTCCATGAGGTGACGATATTTGACGATAACACTGAAACTGTTTTGATGTAACACGATAGATTTCAGTTTCCAAGTCGGAAATATTTGACTTTGTCTGCTACCACACAATTTCGGTTCATAAGAAAAGGATTCGATATTTGACGATCCACTCACAAGATCGTTCCTAGGGTTAGGGTTAGCTAATGGTTAACCTGTGTCCATGAAACCACTGGTATTTATCAGATATTTTACAGAACCTTTGTTGTCACATCATTAAAACATAATGTAGACAACCAAACAGACATATAAATAACAACACACCGATCAGCCGTAACATTGTGAGCAGTGAGAAGTGAAGTGAATAACATTAATGATCTCCTCATCATGGCACCTGTTAGTGGGTGAGATATATTAGGCAGCAAGTGAACATTTTTCCTCAAAGTTGATGTGTTAGAAGCAGGAGAAATGGGCAAGCGTAAGGATTTGAGTGAGTTTGACCAAAAGGGCCAAATTGTGATGGCTAGACCACTGGATCAGAGCATCTCCAAAACTGCAGCTCTTGTGGGGTGTTCCCGGTCTGCAGTGGTCAGTATCTATCAAAAGTGGTCCAAGGAAGGAACAGTGGTGAACCGGCGACAGGGTCATGGACGGCCAAGGCTCACTGATGCACGTGGGGAGCGAAGGCTGGCCCGTGTGGTCCGATCCAACAAACGAGCTACTGTTGCCCAAATTGCTGAAGAAGTTAATGCTGGTTCTGATAGAAAGGTGTCAGAATACACAGTGCATCACAGTTTATTGCGTATGGGGCTGCAGACCAGTCAGCCAAAAAGTTGCAAAATGTTTGCACAGCCAAAAGCGCCAACAATGGGCACGTGAGCATCAGAACTGGACCACGGAGTAACGGAAGAAGGTGGCCTGGTCTGATGAATCACGTTTTCTTTTACATCACATGGATGGCCGAGTGCGTCTCTTACCTGGGGAACACATGGCACCAGGATGCACTATGGGAAGAAGGCAAGCCAGTGAAGGCAGTGTCCTGCTTTTCAAACCTTGGGTCTTGCCGTCCATGTGGATGTTACTTTGACCACCTACCTAAGTATTGTTGCAGACCATGTGCACCCTTTCATGGAAACGCTATTGTATTGTAATGCCATCTGCACAGATCTGGGGAAGGGTACAGAAAAAAACTTCTGCAGCATTGAAGGTCCCACTGAGCACAGTGGCCTCCATCATCCATAAATGGAAGAAGTTTGGAACCACCAGGACTCTTCCTAGAGCGGGCCACCCGACCAAACCGAGCAATTGGGGGAGAAGTTAGGGAGTTAGTTAGGGAGGTGACCGAGAACCCAATGGTCACTCTGTAAGAGCTCCAGCGTTTCTCTGTGGAGAGAGGAGAACCTTCCAGAAGAACAACCATCTCTGCAGCACTCCACCAATCAGGCCTGTATGGTAGAGTGGCCAGATGGAAGCCACTCCTCAGTAAAAGGCACATGACGGCCCACCTGGAGTTTGCCAAAAGGCACCTGAGGGACTCTCAGACCATGAGAAACAAAATTCTCTGGTCTGATGCAACAAAGATTGAACTCTTTGGCCTGAATGGCAAGCGTCATATCTGGAGGAAACCAGGCACTGCTCATCACCTGGCCAATACCATCCCTACAGTGAAGCATGGTGGTGGCAGCATCATGCTGTGGGGATGTTTTTCAGCAGCAGGAACTGGGAGACTGGTCAGGATCGAGGGAAAGATGAATGCAGCAATGTACAGAGACATCCTTGATGAAAACATGCTCCAGAGCGCTCTGGACCTCAGACTGGGGTGACAGTTCATCTTCCAACAGGACAATGACCCTAACTCCTTTCAAGCTCCATCCAACCTGATGGAGCTTGAAAGGTCCTGCAAAGAAGAATGGGAGAAACTGCCCAAAAAAAAGGTGTGCCAAAGCTTGTAGCATCATACTCAAAAAGACTTGAGGCTGTAATCAGTGCCAAAGGTGCTTCAACAAAGTACTGAGCAAAGGCTGTGAACACTTATGTTTTTTATTTTTAATAAATTTGCAAAGATTTCAAACAAACTTCTTTCACATTGTCATTATGGGGTATTGTTTGTAGAATTTTGAGGAAAATAAATTAATTGAATCCATTTTGGAATAAACCTGTAACATAACAAAATGTGGAAAAAGTGATGCTATGTATGTCTATTTATTCTATCCATCCATCCACCTATATATCTATACACCTATCTGTCCAAATGTGTCTATTATCCATCCATTATCTATCTATCCACTCATATATATGCCCATCAGCTTGTTTAGCATGTGCCCATCTGTTTGTCTGTCTACCTAAATATCTGTTTGTCTGTCTACCTAAATATCTATCCACTTGTCTGTCTGTTTGTCTATCTATCTATCCATCCCCCGAAGGCTGTGGCCTCTTTCAGCAGGATAATGCGTGGTGCCACAAAGCAAAAATGGTTCAGGAATGGTTTGATGAGCACAACAACCAGTTTCAGGTGTTGACTCCGCCTCCAAATTCCCCAGATGTCAATCCAATCGAGCATCTGTGGGATGTGCTGGACCAACAAGTCCAATCCATGGAGGCCCCACCTCACAACTTACAGGACTTAAAGGATCTGCTGCTAACATCTTGGTGGCAGATCCCACAGCACACCTTCAGGGATCTAGTGGAGTCCATGCCTCGACGAGTCAGGGCTGTTTTGGCAGCACAAGGGGGACCAACACAATATTAGGCAGGTGGTCATAATGTTATGCCTGATCAGTGTGTATATACTATATATAGTGTGTTATGCCTGATCCACAACCCTATATAGTGTATATAGTGTGTTATGCCTGATCAGTGTGTGATAGAAGACACTGAACATGCAGAGAACGTGAGAGCTAGCTGGGATAATTTTGGTTCCAGGAACTAATTCCAGTCATGCCTGCGGCAAACAAACCTCTAATAATAAATGTCAGCAGTTATCTTTGGGGTTTCTAATTCCTAAATAAAACAGATAATGCCATGACTTCAAATGCATCCATTATTTCGTAGGAACCGGAAATTTTATTTTGGTACTGTATCACCACTCGATAAGGTGATAATATCAGTAATGATCTTTACACAGATTTTATATACCTGCTCATATCAACACACTGGGATGAGATACAGGTTCATGGATGCAGAGAGAGTGTGTGTGTGTGTATGTGTGCGTGTACTAAAGTCTACCATACGCCATGTGTGTTCTTGTGTCTCTGTGATTGCTTATGGTTGGAAATGCACTTATTTTGATGACATCATCACATCCAGGATGTCACAAATGGAGGCAGAGCTTCAGTCTGAATGAAACCAGAGAGTCTAGGAGTTGGAATGCAAGAATTCCTGTACGATGTCTCTGTCTCTTCTCCTCCTCTTGCGTGCCAGTTCAGGAAAGAAAGCGTTGTTGTACGCTCTTTCTCTCTCCTCAGGCTCCTTCTGTCCATCCTTGGCTTCTCCCACTCCGTTCCTCTGGTCCAGCAGGGCCTGAGCACGCCTCCTCTCCTCCGCTTCCCTCCTCAGTCGCTCAGCACGCAGATCCTCTCTCGAGCTGAACATCGGACAACAGATCGATTTATTTTTACTCAGGGCTAATTTGGCATCACTTCAAGTTTTTTTCTGCATTTGTTTATCTGTCGATCCGTGTGTGTGTGTGTGTGTGTGTGTGTATGTGTACCCGCCTGGCTATTTCTCTCTCCATCAGTCCTCCCCGTTAGCTACCTGTTGATCAATTTTCCATTTGTCTGCCTATTTATATCTTTCCCGCCATTTGTCTAAACATATGTATAGTCTCTTTATCAAAATATCCATCTGTCTGTATGTTTACTCGTTCATCTGTCTATCTCTTTATCCAAACATTCATCCGTCTGTCTGTGTATTTGTGTGTCCATCTATGCGTCTGCCATCCATACAGTGCATCCAGAAATTATTCACAGCACTTCACTTTTTCCACGTTATGTTACAGCCTTATTCCAAAATGGATTAAATTCATTATTTTCCTCAAAATTCTACAAGCAATACCCCATAATGACAACGTGAAAGAAGTTTGTTTGAAATCATTGCAAACTCATTACAAATAAATAAATAAATAATTTCACATGTACATAAGTATTCACAGCCTTTGCCATGACACTCAGTATTGAGCTCAGGTGCATCCTGTTTCCACTGATCATCCTTGAGATGTTTCTACAACTTGACTGGAGTCCACCTGTGGTCAGTTCAGTTGATTGGACATGATTTGGAAAGGCACACACGTGTCTATAAAGGTACCACAGTTAACAGTGCATGTCAGAGCACAAACCAAGTCATGAAGTACAAGGAATTGTCTGTAGACCTCCGAGACAGGATTGTATCAAGGCACAGATATGGGAAAGGGTACAGAAAAATTTCTGCAGCATTGAAGGTCTCCATCATCCGTAAATGGAAGAAGTTTGGAACCACCAGGACTCTTCCTAGAGCGGGTCGTCTGACCAAACCGAGCGATCAGGGGAGAAGGGCCTTAGTCAGGGAGGTGACAGAGAACCTGATGGTCAATCTGAAAGAGCTCCAGCGTTTCTCCGTGGAGAGAGAAGAACCTTCCAGAAGAACAACCATCTCTGCAGCACTCCACCAATCAGGCCTGTATGGTAGAGTGGCCAGATGGAAGCCACTCCTCAGTAAAAGGCACATGACGGCCCACCTGGAGTTTGCCAAAAGGCACCTGAGGGACTCTCAGACCATGAGAAACAAAATTCTCTGGTCTGATGCAACAAAGATTGAACTCTTTGGCCTGAATGGCAAGCGTCATGTCTGGAGGAAACCAGGCACTGCTCATCACCTGGCCAATACCATCCCTACAGTGAAGCATGGTGGTGGCAGCATCATGCTGTGGGGATGTTTTTCAGGGGCAGGAACTGGGAGACTGGTCAGGATTGAGGGAAAGATGAATGCAGCAATGTACAGAGACATCCTTGATGAAAACCTGCTCCAGAGCGCTCTGGACCTCAGACTGGGGTGACAGTTCATCTTCCAACAGGACAATGACCCTAACTCCTTTCAAGCTCCATCCAACCTGATGGAGCTTGAAAGGTCCTGCAAAGAAGAATGGGAGAAACTGCCCAAAAAAAAAGGTGTGCCAAAGCTTGTAGCATCATACTCAAAAAGACTTGAGGCTGTAATCAGTGCCAAAGGTGCTTCAACAAAGTACTGAGCAAAGGCTGTGAACACTTATGTTTTTTATTTTTAATAAATTTGCAAAGATTTCAAACAAACTTCTTTCACATTGTCATTATGGGGTATTGTTTGTAGAATTTTGAGGAAAATAAATTAATTGAATCCATTTTGGAATAAACCTGTAACATAACAATGTGGAAAAAGTGATGCTATGTATGTCTATTTATTCTATCCATCCATCCACCTATATATCTATACACCTATCTGTCCAAATGTGTCTATTATCCATCCATTATCTATCTATCCACTCATATATATGCCCATCAGCTTGTTTAGCATGTGCCCATCTGTTTGTCTGTCTACCTAAATATCTGTTTGTCTGTCTACCTAAATATCTATCCACTTGTCTGTCTGTCCATCAGTCTATCTATCTATCTATCTATCTGAATATCTATCCACCTGTCAGTCTGTCTATCTATCTATCTATCTATCTATCTATCTATCTATCTATCTATCTATCTATCTATCTATCTATCTATCTATCTGAATATGTATCCACCTGTCGGTCTGTCTGTCTATCTATCTATCTGAATATTTATCCACCTGTTGGTCGGTCTGTCAGATAGATAGATAGATAGATAGACAGATAGACAATCTATCCATCTATCTATCTACCTGTCTATCTATCTGAATATCTATCCACCTGTCTGTCTGTCTGTCTATCTAAATATCTATCCACCTGTCTGTCTGTCCACCTGTCTATTTATCTGAATATCTATCCACCTGTCTGTCTGAATATCTATCAACCTGTCTGTCTGTCTGTCTATCTATATGAATATCTATCCACCTGTCTGTCTGTCTATCTATATGAATATCTATCCACCTGTCTGTCTGTCTGTCTATCTATATGAATATCTATCCACCTGTCTGTCTGTCTATCTATCCACCTGTCTACCCATCTGTAATATCTACCCACCTGTCTGTCTGTCCATCTGTCTATCTATCTGAATATCTATCCACCTGTCTGTCTGTCTGTCTATCTATCTATCTGAATATCTATCCACCTGTCGGCCTGTCTGTCTATCTATCTATCTATCTATCCACCTATAAGTCTATCATCCCTCCACTGCCTGTCCGGTCCATTTATCTATCTGTCTGTCTGACCACTCATCCAGTCTGTTAAAGGAATGCTCCGATACTGAAACACTAGAGGAATCTCCTCACCTCGCTGCACTCGTCTTCTCCCCTTTATCTCTCTTCTCCTTCTTCTTGTGCTTCTTCTCCTTCCTGTCTTTCACCGCCAGAGCTTTCTTGATGTCCTTCATAGGGTCCAGATTGTCCTACAACAGGCATGAGAAAAGACAGACTTCCCACTTAACCAACATGCTTATAAGAAACACTGTCAATATTATTAGGTATTATTATTAGGATTCACAGTACCTTTAACTTCTTTTCTTTCTTCTCTCTCTCCTCCTCACTTATACTTTTCCTTTTGCCCTTGTCTTGTCTCTCTCGCTCCTTCTGTCTCTCTTTGTCTCTCTCTCTCTCCTTCAGATACCAGGGTGTGGCATCGGTGCCAGGGGCGGGGCCAAGAGACACCAACAGACCAATCGCACGCTCTTGTTTCTCCTAATCAACATGTGAAAGGAGTTAATCAGCCTCATGATGGTGTGTGTGTGTTAGAAATGCTGTTGCTGTTTAATAGGCAGGACAGGTGCAAAGATCCTAATTTTGCATAAATCCTAATTGCATATGTGCTTATTGTGTCATTTCATGGGTCATTAAACAAATTACTCACCTATTTTAATTAGACGGACGTTCAACTCCGCTCTGTTCTAATCGAAATTCAGGCTTTCATTCGGCATTATTAATGGATTATAATGGATAATCGATTTAGGGGACTCAACCGAGAGGAAGTGCACTAGATGCTGGGGCACAGTTACTGGCTCTGAACTGTGTCTAACTCATTTCATCACTCTAGCTCATTCTTATCACTTTGTAGAAGACAATTGTGGTTATAGCGTATGCATTAAAAAAGTGTAGTGGGTGTAATGGAGTCGTGGGTTATGTTCGTCTCACGCACTTTCTCCTCCTTCTTCTCACGGAGGTACTCAGTGTTGCCCTTCTTCTCTGACGAGTCCTCCAGAGGAAACAGGTTGAGATGCTCGGACGCACCAGTCTCTCTGCTCGTCTCTACCTCATCCCTCGGTCCTGCTGTGTGCTCGAGTCCCGCACGGGATTTCCTCCGCAGATATTCTGTCCGAGCCTTTAGGGAAAACACACAGCATCAGAATCATAACCAATAATAATAATAAGACGACGACTTAAGAATGCTGTTTGATGAACATTTTTACACTTAGACTTTATTTCACACTTAAAAATTACATGAACATTTTCATATCTATTTAAGAATACTATTTAATAAAAATGTAAACGATAATCTTCTAAAACAACAACTGAAGTAATATATAACATAAAAAGTCAGTATATAAAATATGAAATATTTTAAAATTAATTTTATATATTATATATATTATTTATAATTTTAATTAATTAATTTATAAAATTTCTATATCATTTTAATTTGAATAAATTTTATATATAATTTTTATATATTAATTTTATATATATATTATAAATAATTTTTTTCTAATACAAAATTAGTAATAAATAAATAAATAAACAAATAAATGATGACGATTAAAAAAAATAATTAAAATGTGTTATATCTGAATGACGTATCACCGAGATGATGCGGTTGCTATGGTTACCTCTTGCTCCGCGCGCTCTGCGCGCCGCCGAACCTCGTCCTCCTCCTCGGCCGCGCGCTGTTCGTCTCGACGCACGCGCGCGATGTTGTCCTTATTGCGGACGTGCCAACTCTTTTTCGGCAAAATATTCATTTTTTTGAGAAAGATAAATACTTGATGCAGAAAACAAACAAAATACAAAAACAGGGAGCCGAATATATAAGCCTTAATTCGGGAAAGGCAAGCCGAAAGAGGCTAATCTAAAACGATAATGGGCTAAATAGCTAGCTACGTAGCTAGCTGACGTCGAAAACTGAATTCGAATTTAGTCGCCCGAATTAATCTGGAGTCTGTTTTGAAGAGGTCTTTTGTGAAGTAATGATTTCCCCCAAAATAGCTTGCCCATGCGAATGTATTAAAAAATATATAATAAACATTCAAGTCTTCCGAAACAAGCGACGAGTAAACAACGGAAGTAGCCGTACGTGGCGTGGCGACGTCATCACGTAAACATTTACGCAGGGCGTAGTGGAAAGACAACCACAGGTGATAACCACAAGATGGCGCCCAAGATCAACCAGCGAGTTTCCTCAATAAAATAAACACTTTATATATACACGTTTTATATATATATATATTTTACATTATATTACAGCACATGGTATAACATGAGTAGCAGTGTACAAATATCAATGTCACAAATTTTTCCATTTGCAGCCTATCCTACTTCACATACAAACTTTATATTCATAGTAGATTTAGTCAGTGAGGCATCAAGCAAAGTAAACATATTCATGTGAAAGGGAAACACTAACAATGTCTTTTAGGACTCCATTTTGAATCACTGGCATTATGTTATGATATGGAAGTCAAGTGTCACGTGTGTCATAAAAGCCACCATTCCTAAAGTCTCTAGCTGGCATCTCCGGTTCTTCATCAGGCTCGAATGCAGGATTGTAGTTTTCTCCCCATCTTGGCACAGCATCGCTTGTTCTGAGTTGTTCGTTTCTGGAAAGCTTGACATTCAGCTCTTTGATCTGTTTAACCAGGAACTGTTTATCTCGTCCTTCCTGTGTTGACAGGGAGATGGCATGTGAGATAGCAGACAGGATTTATACATTATGACCGAACATTTACACAACGTTTACAGCCGGACAGTGATAGGCAGCAGGAGGCACTCACCAGTTTGTGTTGTTTCTTCAGCATATTAATGGTTTTCCCGTAAACCGACGCCAACGCAGCTACATAACACATCACCACACTGCAGAAGAGCACAGGGTGTAGTTTACATATACAGTTTATGTGTATAGATCCTAATTATCAGTGCAGTCTGATTCAAATGTGCTTATTGTGTAATTTCATGGGTCATTAAACAAACTACTCATCTCTTTTAATTAGACAGAATTTCAACTCGGCTCTGTTCTAAAATTCTGAAATTTAGGCTTTCATTCAGTATTATTAATGGATTTCTTTCCTGTGTGCTTGTCTATTTAGGAGTCTAAACAGAGAGGAAGTGCACTAAATGCTGGGGTAGAAATATCTTCGTAGAAGAAGATTTGAAAAGTTATGATTATGCCATATGCATTAAGGTAGTGTAGTGGGTGCCATTATTTGTGTGTGATTTATGTTGGTTCTCTTTGAATGGAAAACCATTTATGTTGGTTTTCTCACAGAGATACTCATCGTTTCTGATCATTTCTATCCTGACGACTAATTCGGAGGGTCTTGCATGGAGGATGGTCCACATCAACGAATGGAAAAAAGTGTGACGTGGTATTTTTGTGGAATAAGAGGAATAAAGTTCTTCAGACAGACAGATCACTAACCATGATAAGATGAAGAGCGGGATGGAGAAAGCCTGTGAGCCGATATACAGCAAAAACTCCTGCGTGGTGTTGGACAGCAAATGGAAGGAACCTGGAATGACATCCCACATGGAGGAGGAGAAACGGAACGGACCGCAGCCGTAGGACGGATGAATACTGCAGATAAGAAAAAAAAAAAGCTTTTAACAGCTAGATTATCTGTGTGTCTGTGTGTGTGAGTGTGTGTGTGTGTGTGTGTGTGTGTGTTTGTGGACTCACCTAGCTATGCTGTAAATGAGCACCGCACTGGAAAGCACCCAACCAAACAGAAGAACTAGGAAGATGAAGAAGTTGGAGCTGGTGGAGCGAAATGTCCTCACCGCCGGACGACAGTTCTGGAATAGAGTGACCTGAAGGGAAAAAAAGAGGGAGAAAAACAGACAGACAGACAGATAGATAGATAGATCCAAAAATATTCCCAAACATCAGTAATCATCAAGAAATCGATATTTAAATAAGAATCTATACTCTGCACTTTATGTGGAAGTGTATGATTGTACTAGTCCCTGCTTCCTGATTGTTTTATGTAGCTTTATGTCTTTATGTAGACGAGTTGTTGTTTACATAAAGACATAAAGCAAATGCTGTTTCAATTCATGTAATGCAACATGTACTGTACCAGCTACACTATATTGCCAAAAGTTTTGGAACACCCATCCAAATCAATAAATTCAGGTGTTCCACTTACTTCCAGGGCCACAGGTGTATAAACTCAAGCACCTAGGCATGCAGACTGCTTCTAGAAACATTTGTGAAAGAGAGGGTCGCTATCAGGAGCTCAGTGAATTCAAGCATGGTACAGTGACAGGTTTCCACCTGTGCACGAAGTCCATTCGTGAAATTTCCTCACTACTAAATATTCCACGGTTAACTGTTAGTGGTATTATAACAAAGTGGAAGCAAATGGGAACAACAGCAACTCCGGTACAAAGTGGTAGACCATGTAAAATCACAGAGTGGGGTCAGCGCATGCTGAGGTGCACAGTGCACAGACGTCTGCAACTTTCTGCAGTCAATCGCTACAGACCTCCAAACTTCTTGTGGCCTTCAGATTAGCTCAAGAACAGCGAGTAGAGAGCTTCATGGAATGGGTTTTCATAGCTGAGCAGCTGCATTCAAGCCTTACATCGCCAAGTGCAATGAAAAGCATCGGATGCAGTGATGTAAAGCATGCCGCCACTGGACTCTAGAGCAGTAGAGACGTGTTCTCTGGAGTGACCAATCACGCTTCTCTGTCTGGGAATCCGATGGACCAGTCTGGGTTTGGTGGTTGCCAGGAGAACGGTACTTGCCTGACTGCATTGTGCCAAGTGTAAAGTTTGGTGGAGGGGGGATTATGATGTGGGGTTGTTTATCTGGGGTTGGGCTCGGTCCCTTAGTTCCAGTGAAAGGAACTCTTAATGCTTCAGCATACCAAGATGGGAATGACCCCATGGTCATTTGGGGATGACCCCTTCCTGTTCCAACATGACTGCGCAAAAGTGAACACAGCAAGGTCCATAAAGACATGGATGAGCGAGTGTGGTGTGGAGTCCTGACCTCAACCTGATAGAACACCTTTGGGATGAATTAGAGCGGAGACTGCGAGCCAGGCCTTCTCGTCCAACATCAGTGCCTGACCTCACAAATGTGCTTCTAGAGGAATGGTCAAAAATTCCCATAAACACGCTCCTAAACCTTGTGGAAAGCCTTCACAGAAGAGTTGAAGCTGTTATAGCTGCAAAGGGCGGGACAACTCCATATTACATTCATGTGTATGTAAAGGCAGATGTCCCAAAAATTTTGGCAATATATATATACATACATATGGCTGAAATAACAATAAAATCCGTCTTGATTACTACTACTAATAAGGATACCTTTTTGCAGTAGAATAAGATGACGAACTTGATGGTGTTGATGAGCGGCAGCATGGGACAAAAAAGAGCACCGCTCCACACCACAGTCTGAGCGTAAACAAGCGCTAAGACGTTTGAAGCAACAACAAACTCCTGACGACCCACCCACTGAGCCAGCTTACATGAGCAGTGATCCACGACCAGCCTATAACACACACACACACACACACACACCTAAATCCTCTGTTCACTTCATAATATGTACAGGTGCATCTCAATAAATTAGAATGTCGTGGAAAAGTTCATTTACTTCAGTAATTCAACTCAAATTGTGAAACTCGTGTATTAAATAAATTTATTGCACACAGACTGAAGTAGTTTAAGTCTTTGGTTCTTTTAATTGTGATGATTTTGGCTCACATTTAACAAAAACCCACCAATTCACCATCTCAACAAATTAGAATACTTCATAAGACCAATAAAAAAAACATTTTTAGTGAATTGTTGGCCTTCTGGAAAGTATGTTCATTTACTGTACACGTACTCAATACTTGGTAGGGGCTCCTTTTGCTTTAATTACTGCCTCAATTGGGCGTGGCATGGAGGTGATCAGTTTGTGGCACTGCTGAGGTGGTATGGAAGCCCAGGTTTCTTTGACAGTGGCCTTCAGCTCATTTCATCAGCATTTTTTGGTCTCTTGTTTCTCATTTTCCTCTTGACAATACCCCATAGATTCTCTATGGGGTTCAGGTCTGGTGAGTTTGCTGGCCAGTCAAGCACACCAACACCATGGTCATTTAACCAACTTTTGGTGCTTTTGGCAGTGTGGGCAGGTGACAAATCCTGCTGGAAAATGAAATCAGCATCTTCAAAAAGCTGGTCAGCAGAAGGAAGCATGAAGTGCTCCAAAATTCCTTGGTAAACGGGTGCAGTGACTTTTGTTTTCAAAAAACACAATGGATCAACACCAGCAGATGACATTGCACCCCAAATCATCACAGACTGTGGAAACTTAACACTGGACTTCAAGCAACTTGGGCTATGAGCTTCTCCACCCTTCCTCCAGACTCTAGGACCTTGGTTTCCAAATGAAATACAAAACTTGCTCTCATCTGAAAAGAGGACTTTGGACCACTGGGCAACAGTCCAGTTCTTCTTCTCCTTAGCCCAGGTAAGACACCTCTGATGTTGTCTGTGGTTCAGGAGTGGCTTAACAAGAGGAATACGACAACTGTAGCCAAATTCCTTGACACGTCTGTGTGTGGTGGCTCTTGATGCCTTGACCCCAGCCTCAGTCCATTCCTTGTGAAGTTCACACAAATTCTTGAATGGATTTTGCTTGACAATCCTCATAAGGCTGCGGTTCTCTCGGTTGGTTGTGCATCTTTTTCTTCCACACTTTTTCCTTCCACTCAACTTTCTGTTAACATGCTTGGATACAGCACTCTGAACAGCCAGCTTCTTTGGCAATAAATGTTTGTGGCTTATCCTCCTTGTGAAGCGTGTCAATGATTGTTCTTCTGATTGTCTTCTGGTCAGCAGTCTTCCCCATGATTGTGTAGCCTAGTGAAACAAACTGAGAGACCATTTTGAAGGCTCAGGAAACCTTTGCAGGTGTTTTGAGTTGATTAGCTGATTGGCATGTCACCATATTCTAATTTGATGAGAGAGTGAATTGGTGGGTTTTTGTTAAATGTGAGCCAAAATCATTCATTCATTCATTCATTGTCTACCGCTTATCCGATCTACACTCGGGTCACGGGGAGCCTGTGCCTATCTCAGGCGTCATTGGGCATCAAGGCAGGATACACCCTGGACGGAGTGCCAACCCATCGCAGGGCACACACACACTCTCATTCACTCACACAATACGGACAATTTAGAAATGCCAATCAACCTAGAATGCATGTCTTTGGACCGGGGGAGGAAACCGGAGTACCCGGAGGAAACCCCCGAGGCACAGGGAGAACATGCAAACTCCACACACACGGCGGAGGCGGGAATCGAACCCCCAACCCCGGAGGTGTGAGGCAAACGTGCTAACCACTAAGCCACCGTGCCCCCCCGAGCCAAAATCATCACAATTAAAAGAACCAAAGACTTAAACTACTTCAGTCTGTGTGCATTGAATTTATTTAATACACGAGTTTCACAATTTGAGTTGAATTACTCAAATAAATGAACTTTTCCACGACATTCTAATTTATTGAGATGCACCTGTATATTTTGTATTGTTATAATTGATAGACAGATAAAGATAAAGAAAGAAATAAAAAAAAAGAGAGACTAACCTGCGAGGAAACTCCACCAGTACCATCACAGCAATTGTAATGAGAAAGTCAAACAGCGTCAGCTTGTACATTTCCTGCCCGACGCGTGTCTCCCAGCACTGTGTGTGTGTGTGTGTGTGTGTGTGTATGTGTGATGGAAGAAAATAAGGAAAATGTGTGACACTGCAACATTGTATAAAGAAAATATAAAATAAAATTCAATATTTCCCACAGAATTAACAAATAGTGCTAAATAAGTTTCCACATGATGTTATTACTAGCTAGTTACCACAGGAACTTATCAAGAGCTAGCTAAATTTACTATAGGATATTATTACTAGCTAAAGTTACCACAGAAAGTTATCAATAGCTAGTTAAATTTACTACAGGATGTTATTACTAGCTAAAGATACCCCAGGAGGATATTACTAGCTAGCATAAGTTACACATGCTGTTATTATTTACTAAGGTTAACTAACTAATTACTAACCGGCTAAAGTTAACACAGGATGTTATTACTAGCAAAAATCATCATACAAGGCTATTACTAGCTAACATAAGACACCACATGATGTTATTATTTAGTAAGGTTACCAGAGGATGTTGTTACCAGCTAAAGTTACCACATGAACTAATCACTAGCTAGCTAAAGTTACCACAGGATACTATAACTAGCTAACATTACCACACAATTTCTATTACTAGCTAGCATAAGTTACCACATAATGTTAATTATTTACTATGTTTACCAGAGGGTGTTGTTACCAGCTAAAGTTACCACAGGATTTTAAGTTACCACATAATGTTATTATTAGCTAAAGTCACCACAGGAAGTTGTTACCAGCTAAAGTTACCACAGGATGTTATTAATAGTTAGCTAACTGGCTAAAGTTACCACAGTGGGTTATTACTAGATAGCTAAAGTTACTACAAGATGTCATTGCCAGCTAAAATTACCACAGGAGGTTACTATTAATTATCTAGTTCACTACTACAGAATTTTAAGTGTCTATGTACAGTGCATATGTTATATATTTATTCCCTATGCATTCTTGTTTACCTGACATGTTGTTTTTGTTGTTGATGTTGTTTACCTGACACTGTGTTGTTGTTGTTTACCTGATACTGTGCGTAGTTGTAGCTGCAGGGTGAACAGTTTTCCGCACTAGTGTTTCCCTCACATGTGATCTTTTGCCACAGAGTGATGAAGAGTACAGCTAAACTCACTAGCCGAAGGAACACAGCCCTGAACAGAGAGCGTTGGTGGGGGGTGGGGAAATGTTATTTTGTATAATTAGGAAGATTATATATATTATACTACTAAATAAATTAAACAAGTCATCTGGCCCTTTACCACAAATGCTAGCATTAGATAGTTAGCTGTAATATTGTTTGGCCAGTTGTTGTTTCCATGGTTACTTTAACCTAGCAATTTAAGAGGTAATGTGTAACTTGCTAGCATTGGATTTTTAGCAATGTTCTTCAGTTTGCTTTTCTTTACAAAAGCTAACTTTTTAGATTTGCATGTTTCTGTGTTGTCTCTGGGTGTGTGTGTGTGTGTGTGTATGTGTGTGTGTGTGTGTCTAACCGCAGCAGGGCGAGGATCACAGTGACACTAGGCGAATATTTCTCCAGATTAGCGATCTGGTCACATAGAAAAGGAACGACAAAATTACTGGCTGTTATAACCATGGAGGGCAGATACTCCAGCAGCAATCCCACGAAGCCTTCCTTTTGTTCAGACTGAAAAGAAGAAGAAAAGCAAGAAACCATCACAACTTGCTTCTTATCTGGCTATAGTTCTGGAATCAGTGATCAGTGATTGTTCATAAATCATTAGTCTTTAATGCTAAAGGCATGCTAATGCCTCTTTTAGCACTTCTTTCTGAGGAAATATTTAATCAGAAATGGCAGTATGTGGGCGACAGTTTGTAACTGAGCACTCAGAGAATGATGTAATCAATTGTTCAGCAATGCTAATGTGATCGATTCTTCTTCTTCTTTCGGCTTTTCCCTCCAGGGGTCGCCAGAGCGAATCATCTCTCTCCACCTATCCCTATCTTCTGCATCTTCAACACTTGCACCCACTAGCTTCATATCCTCATTAATTCCATCCATATACCTCCTCTTTGGCCTTCCTCTTTGCCTCCTGCCTGGCAGCTCCATGTCCAACATTCTCCTACCAATATACTCACTCTCCCTCCTCTGAACATGTCCAAACCATCTTAATCTGGCCTCCCTAACTTTGCCACCTGCTCCCTGCTCTCACTACAGATCACAATGTCATCTGCAAACATCATTGTCCAAGGAGACTCCTGTCTGACCTCCTCTGACAACTGGTCCATCACCATAGCAAACAGGAAGGGGCTCAGAGCCGATCCCTGATGCAGTCCCACCTCCACTTTGAACTCCTCTGTCTGAACTACAGCACACCTCACCACTGTCCTGCTCCTCTCATACATGTCCTGCACCACTCTGACATACTTCTCTGCTACTCCTGACTTCCTCATACAGTACAGCTCTTCTCTTGGCACCCTGTCATACGCTATCTCCAAGTCTACAAACACACAGTGCAACTCCCTCTGACCATCCCTATACTTCTCCATCAAAATTCTCAGAGCTAAAATTGCATCTGTTGTGCTCTTTCTGGGTATGAAGCCATACTGCTGCTCACAAACTTTCACTACCTTCCTTAACCTAGCTTCCACTACTCTTTCCCATAGCTTCATTGTATGGCTCATCAACTTTATCCCCCTATAGTTGCTGCAACTCTGCACGTCACCCTTATTCTTAAAGATCGGCTTAAAGATTCCTCATTCCACCACCAAGTCTCCTTATCTTCTTTCCTCCTTCCAGGTGACACACCCAGCACCTTTCTCCCTGATCACTTATGCTGTAGTTTCCCAGTCATCTGGCAGCACTACCTGGCCACCCAGAGCCTGCCTCAATTTCTGTCTAAATTCCTCACAACATTCCTCCTTTTTCAGCTTCCACCACTTGGCTTTCTTCTCTATCTCTGATCTCTTCTTACAGACCATCAAAGTCATCCTACACACCACCATCCTATGCTGTCTGGCTCTCTCCCACTACCACTTTACAGTCACTAATCTCTTTCAGATTGCCTCTTCTACACAGGATGTAGTCTACCTGTGTGCTCCTACCTCCACTCTTGTAAGTCACTCTATGCTCCTCCCTCTTCTGAAAATAAGTGTTAACCACAGCCATGTCCATCCTAGCGTCTTGTCCAGCTAAGTCCACTACCACCTGTCCTTCAAGGTTCCTTTCCTTAACTCCAAACTTGCCCATCACCTCCTCATCACCTGTGTTCCCCTCACCAAAATGTCCATTAAAATCTGCTCCTATCACCACTCTCTCACCCGTGGGAATACTCTCCATCACCTCATCTAATTCACTCCAGAATCTCTCTCACAACCTACTTGTGGGGCATAACCACTAACAACATTCAACATCACCCCTTCAATCTCTAACTTCAGACTCATCACCCTGTCTGACACTCTCTTCACCTCCAGAACATTCCTCACAAACTCCTCCTTCAGGACCACACCTACCCCATTTCTCTTACTATCCACACCATAATAAAACAGCTTGAATCTTGCTCCTATACTACGAGCCTTGCTACCCTTCCACCTGGTCTCCTGTACACACAGTATATCCACCTTCCTTCTCTCCATCATATCAGCCAGCTCTCTACCTTTCTCTGTCATAGTACCAACATTCAGAGTTCCTATTCTCAGTCCTACACTCTTACCTTTCCTCTTCTCTCTCTGTCTACGCCCCTTCTCTACTTCTTCGACCAACAGTAGCCCAATTTCCACCGGTGCCCTGTACGTCAACGGCGCCGATGGCGGCCGTTATTAACCCGGGCCTCGACTAGTCCGGTATGAAATTCAGAGTACTGACAATTCGCATGGTTAAATTTTGCAATGTTTTACGCCGGATGCCCTTCGTGACGCAACCCTCTCTATTTATTCGGGTTTGGGACCGGCACAGAAGTCACTGGACTGTGACCCCAATGGCTAGATTGCTAATGTGATCGATTAGCCCGCTTAAATCCTCACCTGCTCCCGTTTGATAGAACTGAAGGTTGTATTTGTTGTGAAACGTGACTTTTGATAGCAACTAAAGCTAGCTCTGATTTACCTGACTGTATTGGGTTGCGTAACTGATGGCAAAGAAAGCGCCCACTATCATTGCCAGAACTATGAGGTTTAGCAAAATTCGGAGGGAATAAAGCAAGAATGCTTGAGACAGAGTGAGAGACTCGGCCTTCCTCTTAATCCTCTCCTCCTCCAGATCCACCTGACAGAAGAGAGAGAGAGAGCGAGAGAGAGAGAGAGAGAGAGAGAGATCAGAGCATAAGCAACATAAATGGTTGAACATAAATAGTGGCTGGACTTCTGGCTACACTAATTAGGAAGTAATGCTCCAGGAAGTAATAAAAGTAAAGTAATGGAAGGAACATTCCACACACACACACACACACACACACACACACACACACACTTATGAACTATTCCATGCCAATTTGTAGCTAAATATTGTGAGTATCTGTTCCAAAAAGGAGAAGTAGTGCACTTCAAGTGCATTTAATTGACAGAAAAAAATTAAGTGTGGAATGTTATTAAATTCATATATAGAAAATCAGAGCAGCTCTTGAGTGTGCGTAGCTTTATTTTAGCTTTTTATATATTCAAATTCGCCCACATTTACGGGCGTGTCTGCCTGAACAGGAAGTGACGCTCACCTGTAAGCGATAACGCAGGTTGTTGTGTTTCACTTTAACGGCTCGCTTTTCCTGAAGGCCGTGATCCCACCCGGTGAAAACAAGCACACTGTACCCTCCTAAGCGTCCTCCGTCCATCGCCATGACGACCCGCGCCACTCTGCCCATCCTGTTGACCAATCGGAGGCTTTCGTTTGTTATATGCACACAAAATGGCAAGGTTATTACTGATATCGTAGTGCTTACCGAACCACAATGCATAACAGGCAAAACAGGAAGTAGAAAGCGGCGGTGAGAAGGTAAGCCAGCGGAATGTTGTAGGAAAACCCACTGCTTGAGACCTCGGTGTTGTTATAAAATCCATAGAACATGTACGAATACTCCATAAAGCCCTGGAAGAGAAAGAGCAATCTTTTGAAGAAAAGGCTTTGTCACATCTCATACTGGAAAACGTAAAATTTACCTTAGACACGCCTTCATAAAACATCTTCTCACAGAAAACTTCGCCATATCAACAATTACACCCTTTCTTCATCCATTTATGTGAGGCATCCATTTCCATTACGTGTCCCAGTCTAAGTTGTTACCATAGAAACGGTAACACATTATAGAAAGAGCTGGAACTACTTTCTGAGCTGCTTTAATGGAAAATAAATCGCCCTGAGCTCATAGCTGTTACTTCAACAACTAATTACTTCTAATTAGAGTCTTGTTATCACTGATTATGTAAAGTAACATCAGGGGTCATGTCCTCTCTGATTGATCCTCTGGTTTATTACTATTAGGTTAGTATTAGAGTTCATAGTCCAGTCAGATATCGCAAGCAGTAAAACGGTCCATTTAGCTACACAACACAACGTTTCCAGGAATTGGTTTGGAATTTTTTTAAAAATGTGGATTTACATGACAGGCACTAAAATCAAAGGCTGTGTTTGTCATACCATTCCTGAGAGCAAATCCAAGAAGTAGGTGTAGTAAACGGTGAGAGGCGGAAGCTGAACATCGTAACGCAGACACACGTCCACGCCTGCAGGAGCAAAAGAGAGATCTTACACAATTCGCAGTCAGAGAGCAGAGACTGGTGCTTGAGCAGGAGGTTTTGTGGTCAGTTTGCTCTATAAATCCTGTGTACCAACTGAAATATCAGTTCCAGGACATGATGCTACCACCACCGTGCTTCACCGTGTTTGGTTATATAGGGTTTCGTGGGTTGGGGAAAATCTGTAACAGGGTTTGAGGCATGGAGACAGGAAACTAAGGCATGGACTTAACAAGGCAGATGAGAACAGAGAGAAATAACAGAGTATAAAGGATCAAAGTGAAGTACAAAACAGCTGAAGCTACAGGGCTGAAGTAGCTTTTGTAACAAATCATTCATTCATTCATTCATTGTCTACCGCTTATCCGATCTATACTCGGGTCACGGGGAGCCTGTCTCAGGCGTCATCGGGCATCAAGGCAGGATACACCCTGGACAGAGTGCCAACCCATCGCAGGGCACAAACACTCTCATTCACTCACACAATCACACACTATGGACAATTTAGAGATGCCAATCAACCTACAATGCATGTCTTTGGACCGGGGTCCACACACACACGGCACAGGCGGGAATCGAACCCCCAACCCTGGAGGTGTGAGGCAAACGTGCTAACCACTAAGCCACCGTGCCCCGCCGTAACAAATCAAAGGTATTAAATTGAATAGAAAGAAAGCAAACATAACGGATATTAAAATAAGTAAATACCTGAAAGGTTGACCGAGGAAACGAGTGATTGACCGCTGGAGTTGCTGGAGTGGAAAACGATACTGGGTATGATGACAAAACCGGCCATCAACAGGAAGGACAGAAAGTTCAGTATAACAAGGAATCTCAAGAACAGGAAATAGGACCGGACTCCTCCTCCAAAGTGACCTGTTTTGAGGAAAAGAAAAAAAAACAGCACAATTTCCAGAACAAACCTACATGCCTTTATTATTATTTTTTTTTAGAGTTTATTCACCTCCAATCTGGTGCATGGACTTCCTCCAGAGCACGAGTAAAGAGGACACACTCGCCAGGCCATCACGAAACCTCTGCAAGGACTTGGAGTGACGTAAACGCCAGGAACCCCAACTGGACACAACAGGGACTCGCATCTGCTGCACCTGCCTGAGGGACACACAGAGGACTGACGTCTGATTGCCTGCTACGTTGTTTTTATTTAAACATAATAAAGAAGACGTATCACACCGTATAGCTTTCTTCAGCCCCATGTGAAGCGGCAGCTCTTTGAGATTTGTGGTTTGGTGGGAATTTTCATCCTCGCGGTCGTCCTCCACGGGATGGGAGCTCCAGTCGAAATGCACTGCACCCTCGTTCACTTCACTGAAGGGAGCTTTTCGGGTCCTTAGGGTGCCGTAGTGGCCGCCGGTATAGTCTGGGGGAACAGGGCAGGGGAAAAACGGTGATCAGGTGAACCGCTGGTTTCGAAGCACTATGTTATTATTTTAAGCAGAAATAATTTTTTTCTGAAGACTTTAAGGATGAGATTCATGTAAAAATCTGACATTTTTAAAAAAAAAACTTTTTAATTCCAGGAACAAAGCACTGTAGTGCACTACTAAGTGCAATAATTTACCCTAAAACCTCTTGCATAAGCCTCAAAACACAAAGTTGACTAAAGTAGAAGTGTGCAACGAGAAAAAGAACAAACAATCAGATCATGTCTAACTTTAAGGAATTTAAAAAGCTTTCATTAGTATCGAACAAGTCATTAAAAACAATCCTACCTGCTGTGTTTAATTCCGTCAGCTCCATCAGAAGCGCACTAGATCCACCATCCAGTAATGAAAAACACAAAGCGAGCACTCAAAACACTCATCGGTCTAAATGGAGTGTTTAAAGCTGTAATTACTGCAACAAAAATGTGTGTGTGCGTGTCTGTGTGTATCCAGGAATCTCTCGTGCCTGAACTTTGAGCTTGTCTTAGAGACACTTCCTTGTTTGAGTGGACGTTAATCCCCCATTGTGAGTCCGGTGCGTGTGTGTGTGTGTGTGTGTGTGTCTAGAGGTAGAGTTGCAAATTAATTTGAGAGTTTGAATAAACAGCTCAACCGGTTTGGCTTCATCCTAAATATTAGATTCAGTTCTTAGCAGACCAGTGGCTATTTTAAGGCTCTGTCCCAAATCGAATCACAAAAAAAAAAACATATGGATAATGGTTACTTTATTTTAAATAAGAGCTCCTGGCTGAACTAAATACAATCTGGCTGCACTAAATACAGCATCCTGAGGACACGTCCCAATCCACACTCATTAGTCACTATATACTGTAGGCCACATAAATGCTGGGACTTGATTGTGGACGTGTCCTGAACCACAATTCTTATTCACTATATACTGTAGAACTAATAAACACCATCAGTCCACTGAGGACGTGTCCCAGTACCCACTCATTAGTCACTATATGCTGTAGAGCAAAAAAATGCATACACTTGACTGTGGACGTGCCCCAATCCATGCTTATTAGTCACTATATGCTGTAGGCCACATAACTGATGGCACTTGAATGTGGACGTGTCCCAAACCACCCACAATATTCACTATATACTGTAGAATATTTAGACACCATCAGTCCCCTTTGGGTGTGTCCCAAACCACACTCATTAGTCATTATTTACTGTAGGCACAATAAATGCTAACACTTGACTGTGGATGTGTCCCAAATCACACTGCATATTCACTATATTGTGGAGAACCAATAAGCACCATCAGTCCACTGAGGACGTGTCCCAATCCACACTCATTAGTCACTATTTCCTGTAGGCCACATAAATGCTGACACTTGACTATGGACGTGTCCCAATTCAGGCACAATATTAATAGACTCTATAAAGGCCATTATTCCAATGAGGATGTGTCCCAACCCACACTCATAAGTCACTATATACTTCTTCTTCTTCTTTCGGCTTCTCCCTTCAGGGGTCGCCACAGCGAATCATCTCTCTCCACCTATCCCTATCTTCTGCATCCTCAACCCTTGCACCCACTAGCTTCATATCCTCATTAATTACATCCATATACCTCCTCTTTGGCCTTCCTCTTTGCCTCCTGCCTGGCAGCTTCATGTCCAACATTCTCCTACCAATATACTCACTCTCCCTCCTCTGAACATATCCAAACCATCTTAATCTGGCCTCCCTAACTTTGTCCCCCAAACGTCCAACAAATTTCCACTACCTTCCTTAACCTAGCTTCCACTGCTCTTTCCCATAGCTTCATTGTATGGCTCATCAACTTTATCCCCCTATAGTTACTGCAACTCTGCACGTCACCCTTATTCTTAAAGATCGGCACTAACACACTTCTTCTCCATTCCTCAGGCATCCTCTCACTCTCTAAAACCCTGTTAAACAAACTAGCTAAAAATTCCACTGCTGCCTCTCCTAGACACTTCCAGACCTCCACCGGGATGTCATCAGGACCAACTGCCCTTCCACTTTTCATCCTCTTCAAAGCCTTCCTGACTTCATCCTTTCTAATCTTATTTACTTTCTGTTCCACAGAGTTCACCCCTTCTACTCTTTTTTCCCTCTCATTTTCCTCATTCATCAGCTCCTCAAAGTACTCCTTCCATCTCCTCTGTACACTCTCCTCACTTGTGAGTACCCTTCCATCTCTATCTTTAATAACTCTAACTTGCTGCACATCCTTCCCATCTCGATCCCTCTGCCTAGCTAACCTGTACAAGTCCTTCTCTCCTTCTCTAGTGTCTAACCTAGTGTACAACTCGTCATATGCCTTCTGCTTGGCCTTAGACACCTCCCTCTTCACTCTGCGCTGTAACTCCTTGTATTCCTGTCTATTCCCTTCAGTCCTGTCCATGTCCCACTTCTTCTTGGCTAACCTCTTCCTCTGGATATTATCCTGAACTTCCTCATTCCACCACCAAGTCTCCTTATCTTCTTTCCTCCTTCCAGATGACACACCCAGCACCTTTCTTCCTGTCTCCCTGATCACTTCTGCTGTAGTTTCCCAGTCATCTGGCAGCACTACCTGACCACCCAGAGCCTGCCTCAACTTCTGTCTAAATTCCTCACAACATTCCTCCTTTTTCAGCTTCCACCACTTGGTTTTCTTCTCAAATCTTTTTGACCTCTTCTTCTTACAGACCATCAAAAGTCATCCTACACACCACCATCCTATGCTGTCTGGCTACACTCTCTCCCACTACAAGTTTACAGTCACTAATCTCTTTCAGATTGCCTCTTCTACATAGGATGTAGTCTACCTGTGTTCTCCTACCTCCACTCTTGTAAGTCACTCTATGCTCCTCCCTCTTCTGAAAATAAGTGTTAACCACACCCATGTCCATCCTCTTAGCAAAGTCCACTACCATCTGTCCTTCAAGGTTCCTTTCCTTAACTCCAAACTTGCCCATCACCTCCTCATCACCTCTGTTCCCCTCACCAAAATGTCCATTAAAATCCGCTCCTATCACCACTCTCTCACCCGTGGGAATACTCTCCATCACCTCATCTAATTCACTCCAGAATTTTTTTCTCTCACAACCTACCTTTTGGAGGGATAACCACTAACAACATTCAACATCACCCCTTCAATCTCTAACTTCAGACTCATCACCCTGTCTGACACTCTCTTCACCTCCAGAACATTCCTCACAAACTCCTCCTTCAGGACCACACCTACCCCATTTCTCTTACTATCCACACCATAATAAAACAGCTTGAATCCTTTCTCCTATACTACGAGCCTTGCTACCCTTCCACCTGGTCTCCTGTACACACAGTATATCCACCTTCCTTCTCTCCATCACATCAGCCAGCTCTCTACCTTTCCCTGTCATAGTACCAACATTCAGAGTTCCTATTCTCAATCCTACACTCTTACCTTTCCTCTTCTCTCTCTGTCTGTGCACTCTCCTCCCTCCTCTACTTCTTCAACCAACAGTAGCCCAATTTCCACCGGCGCCCTGTAGGTCAACGGCGCCGATGGCGGTCGTTGTTAACCCGGGCCTCGACCGATCCGGTATGAAATTCGTACCGACGATTCGCATGGTTAAATTTGGCAATGTTTTACGCCGGATGCCCTTCCTGACGCA
The DNA here is from genome assembly GCA_033459395.1 of Hemibagrus guttatus. NCBI lineage: Eukaryota > Metazoa > Chordata > Actinopteri > Siluriformes > Bagridae > Hemibagrus > Hemibagrus guttatus. The sequence goes on along the minus strand of JAUCMX010000003.1, from coordinate 30,831,412 downwards.
ACCCTCTCTATTTATCCGGGCTTGGAACCGGCACAGAAGTCACTGGACTGTGACCCCCATGGCTAGATTATAAGTCACTATATACTGTAGGCCACATATATGCTGATACTTGGACGTGTCCCAATCCAATCTCAATATTTAGTAGACTGTATAAGAATTTTTTCTTATATTTTTTCTTATATAAGAACCTATAAGAATTTCCCTCATGGGATCCATAAAGTCAGTCTGTCTGTCTGTCTATCTATCTACCTATCTAAGCCATCAGTCAAATGAGGACATGTCCCAAACTTTCAAGCACCACTATACCATATCCTAATGCCTGCTGGTTACCATGGAGACCAGGGTAGGTCCAGGTGTGTGTGTGTATGTAGAATAGATCTGTACTGATATGTGTGTGTGTTAAATATTTACCGCTCTAGTGTCTCTTCTTGGAAATTCAAGCTTCCTGCTTTGAGAGATTATGAAATGTGACCACACACACACACACACACACACACACACACACACAGAGCATAATGACATGTTTAAATGATACAACAAACTATAAAGAATTAGCATGAGCCTTGTTCTAAACCACTACTACATAGTGCACTGCTTTCAAGGGCTGGCTAATGCCCAAACAATGCAAGCCTGTTTTAGTGTGGGTTGGGACACGTCCCCAGTAGACAGACAACAATTCTACAGTCATAGTGAAATGATGGTGTTTATCTTGCCTACAGTATATAGTGAATAGTCTGTGTGGTTTAGGACACATCCCCAGTAGACACATTTTTTTAATCTGGCCTACAGTGTATAGTGAATAGTGTATGTGTGTGGTTTGGGACACATCCATAATGGACACAAGTGATCATACAACCTATAGTATTTAGTGTGTAGTGTGTGGATTGGGTCACGTCCACAGTGAACACATTATTTAAACATTCTGCAGTATATAGTGAATAGTGTGTGGTTTGGGACACGTCCACAATGGACACAGTGGTCATGCAACCCACAGTATTTAGAGTATAATGTGTGGACACTGATTATGCAGCCTACAGTTTATAGTGAATAGTGTGTTTGTGGTTTGGGACACATCCATAATGAACAGTGATCATACAACCTACAGTATTTAGTGTAAAATGTGTGGTTTGGGACACGTCCACAATGGATACAGTTATTATGTGGCCCACAGTATATATTGAATAGTGTGTGTGGTTTGAGACACATCCACCGTCGTCTGCCTTTACATGCACATGAATGTAATATGGAGTTGTCCCACCCTTTGGAGCTATAACAGCTTCAACTTTTCTGGGAAGGCTTTCCACAAGGTTTAGGAGTGTGTTTATGGGAATTTTTTACCATTCCTCTAGAAGCACATTTGTGAGGTCAGGCACTGATGCTGGACAAGAAGGTCTGGCTCACAGTCTCCGCTCTAATTCATCTGTGAAGTTCCTCCACACCAAACTCACTCATCCATGTCTTTATGGACCTTGCTTTGGTCACTGGTGTACAGTCATGTTGGAACAGGAAGGGGTCATCCCCAAACTGTTCCCACAAAGTTGGGAGCATGAAATTGTCCAAAATGTCTTGGTATGCTGAAGCATTAAGAGTTCCTTTCACTGGAACTAAGGGACCGAGCCCAACCTTCAATGATTTGGAGGGGTGTCCCAAAACTTTTGGCAATATAGTGTAGCTTAGCTAGCTTGGTTGGTTATTAGCTAACTGGGGAATAAAACAGCAATGTGCGGGTTCATTTCAACCTGAACTTTTTAATATCAACACACGATGGTTTAGTCTCATGGCAGAAGAGTGACACACTTTTCTCGTGTAAAATACTTAATAATATACACAGAATTGGCATTCAAGTTCAGAGTGACTGCCAAAAAGCACGGAGGTGATTTCCAGGCGAAAATGAAGCGTTTGTAGCTAAGGCGTGAATTAATTCGTGAATTAAAGTGTAAATCCCGAACAGTCTACACAACAGCGACGATTCTGTTTCATAACGAACGTGTCAAGAAATATTCTACAGGTAAGCCAACGTGAGAAGCAGAACACAACGCTTGTTACGAAGCACATTTCTGGTAATACAGTAATAGCGCGAAAGGAAATAGACTCCGTAGAGAACGTTCCAGAAAAAAGAAAAAGAAAATATATAATGTGTTATAATAAAGTGACAAAAATAGACATACAATGTTGGCGCCCCACCACAAAAAAAAGAAAAACTGTATAAAAATACTACAAAACAACGATAGACTTCAACTCCCATGAAGCTTAGTAAAATTCTTGGAATAAGCCGACACAATGTCTCACTAACACTCGCTTTCTTGTAGCATGTCGTGATCCTCCATTACACGACCCTCTGGAACCTGGGCTCACGTTCATATGGCAGTGAATGGGTTGGCTGTTAAAAGCTGATGCAGTGATGCATGATGGGTAATGTAGTCTTTAGACACTGGCTATGACTTTCTATCACTGCTCATATCACCTCTGTCACAATACTGAGCGTATGGCAGTTAGTAGAGAAGCAGTGCATGCTGGGAGATGGAGTTGCGTTTGGCACTTGCTCACGTAGCGCGACGTCCTTATCTAATGTAAACCTTAACATGTTTGTGAATCCTCAGAGCAGTGCATTCTGGGTAACCGAGTTCTTACGTATAGGTGACTGAGTAGAACAAGTGCTTTCCTCCTGACGTTGGCACAGAAGCAGTGCATTCTGGGAAAATTTGTTTGAAATGCTAATCCCTCATGTCCTAAATACATGAAATATTTATGAGCAGTAATTATACACTGGTTCCAGAACCAGTACTGGCACGTGAAACTTTCAGATATCTTTTTTTTCCCCTCTTTCCTTCGTCCATCTGTTCATCATTTTCAGTCATTTAGCACAGCACAGAAACATAGAAATCTGTTCGTCCCAGGTTTCAGCTCTGTTTTTGACACGCCCCCAAAACTTCATCAGTGTGTTCCTATCCTCCATCTTTTCCTTCTCTCTTCCCTCCATCATTTCCTTCCTTCATGCCTGACTGCTTATAGGGAAAGCTTTAGACAGTGTGGTAAAAAGAGAGCTAAAAACAGGGACTAACTTTATATATACATATATATATATATATATGGCACAGAAGCAGTGCATGCTGGGATTTGTAGTTCTTAGACTGCAGGAACACACAGAGCACTCCTGAAATCCCATAATGCACTGCAGGATGCAGTTTTTTGCCGAGTCGAGCTTCACTTCTCAATCTCCTCCTTCTTCTCTTTCTTCTTCCCGCCCATCAGTCGTCCGACGGCGATGCAGACGAGTGCCACGCCGTGGATGACGAAGTAAATGGAGCTCCAGTACTGCAGCGTATCGCTGGCCTTCAGCAGGACGAAGCCCATGCACATGTAGTCATAGGCACGCATCTTCAGGAACCAGTGCACCCAGTCGAACACCCTCTGACCCTCAGCACCGAGACGTGAGCGCACGCACGACTCCATCGCCAGCTCTGCGGCAATGCACACCGGGATGGTGAGGAAGGACAAGTAATAGCCTGCGTGCAGACCATGCCAGTACGCACTCACCAACATCGTCCATCCCGCTCTAAGGGGGAGAGAGAGGGAGAGTGTGTGGAAGAGGGTAGAGAAAGACACGGCGACACAGCAGGGGGGCGAGACAGAGGAGGAGAGACACACAGAATGAAGAAGAGTGAGGGGGTGGTGGTAGAGGATAGATGAAAGATACTTAGATGTACATTTGGCTGTTGTAGATGTACTGATGAAGGGGTGTGTGTGTGTGTGTGTTTTACCTCAGGGCGTAGGCTCTGAACGGTGCGCTGCTGTAGATGTACTCATGAAGCCACCACTGCACCGTCATGTTCCAGTAGCGCATGCCGTGTCTCACCTTCACACAGAAGTCTGTGTTGTAGCAGTCGATGTTCTGGATGGTTTTGAAGTCATACTCAACCAGAGCTCCGGGCTCAGGGCTAAACACACGTACATACGTACACACACACACACACACACACCAACCAATCAGTGTTACTCTGACATTTATTTCACTTCTCATACAAATGCTGATGGACGAACAGTATTGGGAATACGGCACATTGCAATGCATGCTGGGAAATGTAGCGTGCACACACCTTAATTGTACCCAAGATACTGTATGTTACGTGAGCTAGTAACAGAGACGCACAGACCTGTATTGTACTGTAGGTCCGCATCCTGGTTTAGACTCCGCCCCCTGCGGGTAACACCCGAGTCCCGCGGTGATGCAGACCGCCTCGGCTCCGCACCACGCCGAGTAGAACCTCATGCGGAACACAAAGAACACCGCCACCATGTAGAAAAACCTGCAACGTTTATCCGTTAACATTTCCCAACAGCATTAGCGGCCTAGTTGCCAAGCAACAGCGTTCTCCTATTATATTATTCCTGTCAAAGAAGTAGAAGAAGGCACCTAAAGAAGTAGTTCTGCTCCATGAAGTCATCGGTGCGAACGTAGGACAACGGAAACAGGTAGTTAAATCCCAGGAAGAGAGCGGCATACAGGGGAACCATCTTCAACCTGCTTAGGCACGGAGCTTTACACGGCAGTGAGAGAGGATCGGTCTGTTCGAGCCAGTCCACATACGTCCCATAACGGAAGAACGGCCCTGAGAGCAAGAGAGACAGAGACAGAGAGAGAGAGAGAGAGACAGAGAGAGAGACAGATTCCAGCATATTCATCTTACGAAGAAAAAACAAAACAAAACCACAACTGTTGTCCCATGAATGGAGTGAACGTGTGTGGGAAGTTGCACGACCAGTTCAGGCCCAAATCAAATTACCGGTCATCATTCCAATGTAGCAGTAGCTGTAGGAGATGATGCCATAGAGGGAGGGCTCTTGAGAGAGACGGCCAATCACAGGCGACTTGGAGAACGAGCTCACGTCCTTTTTCTTCTCAAAGTGGTAGCTCTGAACCTCGTACGCCAAGCTGACCATCTGTCGCACACACACACACACGTTACAGATCCTATCTTTTTTTCGCTCATGTAACTACGATTATGTTACAACAACGTGATCTGAGGCGTTTTCCACCAACCTTCAGGGTGAGGAGAAGCTGGATGGCGTTAGCGAACGGTGATGGTGAAGGAAGTCCGAACCACTTGACCATCCGAAAAAATAAAAGATAAAGGAACGTCCATCCCAGAGAAAGGTATGGAGCTTTTCTACAAAGAAATGAAACAACACAGAAATAAAACAACACAATATTAAAAGTTATATACACTTGGGGTGTGCTTTTGTAGAAAAATAATCAAGGACAGGGTGTTGTGGCGCAGCATGACCCTCGATCCACCCTGATGATGACTCATTTCCTATCATGCCAAAAAGTCTCTTTCCTATTAAGCCAAAGCTTCTGATGCCCTCTAGTGGTAGGCGGCAGAATTTTTTTTATATAGCCCCGCCCTTTTGCCTCTCAATAAATTAGTTTCAGGTTCAGTTGACCTTGAACTCTCTCCTTACAATGAATCTGTCTAAAAGTGTCATTTGTGATAAAATACAAAAGCCAAGGCAGCTACCACTAGCTACTTTTAATAACAATTTTACAATTTGCTGACCTTAATTAACACCCGAAGTAGCTTGTTACGGTTAGCCAGTCACACATTTCGAACTAACTTTTCCATTCAGATGTGTAGCTTACTCCGGAGGTCCGAGCTTTTCCATTCACGAGTATTACTGTCCGAAACAGAGAGCTGTGATTTGTTTGTTTTTGTACCCTGAGTAACATAATTAGCCAATGCCAGCTAGCTAAGAAATGGTGACTTTAGTCAGTCAAGAATTAAAGATCGAAATCGGTGAAATCATATACTTGAGAAAAATTCTATGACAACACTTGAGCATTTTATATAAAAATTAACTGACATTTTGAGCTAACAGCATGCACACATGAACAACTAGAGCCTCCATCACCTTATATGGGCGGGTGAGAGGCGGAGCCAACATCTGACCGGCTGTATATAAAGGGCAACTTTGCTACAGAGCTTACTGAGAACCCTAACCGGACATGTGTTTTGAGGTAGAAGAGCCAAATTGGTCAATGTTCGACTAAGAAGGCTAACTAGACGTGTATTCTAAAGTAGAAGAACCAAAAGAGTCACAAATATATAAGGTACATATATAAGATGACCACTAAAATGTCATTCCAGAAAGATTACACTTTTTTGTTACATTTCACTCGTATGAAAATGTGTCATTTGCATAGAAAAGCGGATATGAAGAGAGGAAAAAAAAAAACAGGAACAGGAAACCAGTCTGATGAAATCTAATGATGAAATCGCCAAAAGCTTTATACACTGTGATGAAATGTCGAGTGGGCGGGGTTTCAATATCGAGTGGGTGGAGTTAAGCTTGTGTTAAATATCACACACTCACTTCCAGTTGACTCGGATAATCAGCCACGTTCCCAACACGGTGCACAGCGAGTGTAAAGTGTGTATCCCGCATGTGGCTATGGTGATGAGGAGACCCAAAGTCAATGCTGCTCCCTGCTTCACTGGAGGACCTGGTACACAGACACACGAACATTACGGTTCAGACATAAAGGGTCCAAGTAGAACCCTGTTAGAAAGCTAAGAATCATCACTAGAAAAAACAAATGCAGAACTGATCGCCGGAACGTGTCCTGCTGAGATCTGGGACTTACTGAGGTAGCGGAACAAGACCCCCACAGGTATGGATGCGGCGAGGATCGCCAGGTACACCAGCTCATCTGCAGACATGTCTCTGTTCACATTAAAAGGAAACAACAATCCAGTGAGTAATGCCTTAAAAGACCAAAGGGTCTACTGAGTGCCAAAATGGCCGACGTCCTACTACACACACTAACTAAACGTGAGTTCTAAAGTATGAGACACAGCCAAAATGGCCGCCGTTCTACTACTAACACTACATAAGCATGGCTATTTGGGACAGAACCCAAAAGTGGCCGATATTCCATGTAACTAGCTGTGAAAAAGGCTGACATTCTTGTACGCTATCTAGTGTGAGAAGCATTTGAGACAGAGCCTTGAAAAACTTTTCGGAGGCTCTAAATATTATTCGTCAGGTTCTGCTGCATTTACATGCGATGCAAAAGGCAAATTATTTCTGATGTAACGTGCGCAGGCAACCAGAGATATGAGAGATAAGAAGCATGATGTGGTTTAATAAAAGACTTCCTGACAGGAAAAAGACAGAAGAGTCTTTGGCTCATTCTGACATTCATTTATTTATATATTCGATATTCAATGTCAGAAGATTACAGACTTCAATAATTAATGCTGATTTTTTTCCCCACAGGTACACAGCCTTTGTAATAGGCTCCTGCAATATCAATTAATAATTATAATAATTAATGATGAATAGTCTAGTATTGTATGGAGACACTTTCTAATTTTTCCTGTAAAGATGCTTTAGGTTTTATTCATCATATTGGGTTTATTAGATTTCTTTTTTTGGTGTTTACCTGTCAATGTCCATGTTACATTATTCACAGGATACACACAAAAAATTAATGGTTCACAGCTGAATTTTTGATTTTTTGCCATTTCTGAAGACATTTAAAGTTTAATTTTAAAACATTTCTGTGACATGTTTAAAGGGATGTGCCCCATACTCCCATCCCCATACAAGGCACAGCACAACCATTACAATTTGAACAGCACACTGTACGAAAAAACAAAAACAAAAAAAGCTGGTACTTGCTTCTTTTTTTTTTTTTTTAAACCTAAACTGTTTTTATTATTGTCATTATTATAATTAATACTTACGCGTGGAAGGTATAAACGTGTTCCTGTGTTCACTTGAAGCACTGACTGAACGAATCACTTCCTGTTAGCAAGCTAGCCGAACGCGCCTATTGGTCGACCAGACGGTTCGATCAACACGAGCTCTGATTGGCTGGTTGGTTTCCCGCCTACCGTGCGAGGCCCGGCCTGTCACTACTCGATCCGTACCGGAAACACGATTTGTACTGCGCATGCGCGAACAAAACATTATAACATTATATTATTAGTCGTATTATAACAGCAATATTATGTAAAAACCTGCCGTATAGATAAACTGCCGTAAATCGTTTCGTCATAGAAGCAGACGCAATTCCGCACATGCGCAGTACAAATCGTGTTTCCGGTACGGATTGAGTAGTGGAATGGCCATAGCACGAAAACGCTATAGTGAAACTGGCGGAAATTAGGAGTTAAAACAAATCAATTATTTGTTCACATCTGGCGTCTTTCAAGTACAACAAGCACAAAGAGTACAAGGTTTGTGTGGGTGTTTACGTGAAGACGGTCCGCGCGGTCACGTGACGTGGAGCGATCTGACTCGCGGCGAATCGATTCATTTGATTCATTTTGGAATTAGTGCCTTGACTCTGACATATCTATATATATAAAAAAAACTGCAACACCGCGGATAAACGCTATCCCTGAACAGTGCACGTAGATCGTATTAATAGCGAATAAACAACAACAACAACCTGGTTATATAATAATCATTGCTGCTCTAGAGGTTGACCTTTGTCACAGTTCCTTGTGCGCGCAGCGTTCAACGATTTACGACTCACAGGCGCATTTAACAAAGGTGCGTAGATAAAACAATTCACATTTCCATTACATCAAACATTATTACAAGTGTAACATCATTTTATACACAGATGTCAAGGAAAGTGATTGAACTGTTTTACGACGTGGTTTCGCCGTATTCCTGGTTGGGATTTGAGGTCAGTCTCGCTGTTTTTTAATTCCAGTGTGCGTTCAAGAGCTCTCGCAGGATATATTACAAGAAAACTAAATAAGTTGTTATTTTAGGAAGCCTCCACATCGATGACCTTCTGCCACACTGAAGATTAAATAATTAAGCTCTGTGAATTCTAATACGTTTAGTAAACCTTTTATATTTCAAAATGATCCCTGTCTAAATGGAAAATCCACTAGTACGTTAAAAGTCCTGGAATAATATGTGAGCTACACATATACTGTGTGTCTAAAAATGTGTGAGAGGATGTATTAGATCATCATTCATACAATTTCTACTAGATATCTTAATGGCGTTTTACTTTCTTTGCTTCTCTGTTATCAGGTGTTGTGTCGCTACAGAAATGTGTGGAACATGGAGCTCAAATTACGCCCCGCCTTTCTGGGCGGAGTCATGCAGGAATCAGGTAAATAATAAAAAATAGGAATAATAAATAAATACAACACACACATGAATACTTTACAGGAAAGTGTCATTATCAGTTTCAGGCGCTCCTATTGCTGGATGTTCTTTACACGTTTTCTTGGCAACAACCACCATCTTGACAGGTGCCAATACCTGCTTGCTTGTAATTGTGTGTGTTTTGTGTTTGCAGGTAACAGGCCACCTGCGATGGTGCCAAATAAAGGTCTGTACATGAAAGAGGACCTGAACCGGCTGGCGTCTTTTATGAACGTCCCTCTGCGTCACCCGTCCGACCCGTTTGGAGTCCTGTTTACTAAAGGTAATTTTATGTTCATGTTTACATAATTCCCAGTTTATAGCTTCTATATCACAAATGATAACAGGACCTCACTTTCCCTACATCCCTAGATCTTCCCTATATTAATGGACAGAATGTATGACGCATTGTTCGTTCAATAATAAATTAGACTAAAATAAATGTAAAAAATGGCAGCAGAATGCCACATTGTTTTTAACAATCTAGCCAGGTCTGATAGCAAACTAGCATCATAGTCATTAATCTGTCCGTCTTTCTGTCCGTCTATCCCAGGTTCTCTCGCTGCGATGCGCTTTATAACAGCCGTAGCGGAGAAAGAGAAAGACGGCAATCGTCTGGTGGAGAACGTTTCTAGAGAACTGTGGAAGCGAATCTGGAGCACAGATCAGGACATCTGTGAGCCAGCGTCTCTCTCTGAGGTAATCCTAACAGTTCTGAATACACGTTTCTATCTCGGAAGCAGAAATAACAGTATTAATATTTTGTTTGATGTTGCCCAGGCAGGACTGAAAGCTGGTTTGTCCTCCATCAAAGTGGAAGAACTACTCAGCTTGGCCCAATCACAGGCAATCAAAGACAAGCTGAAACAAACTACACAAGAGGCACTTGACTACAAGGTTAGCATCGAGTCAATTCCTCTTACTGATCACGTTTCATTAGAGTTTGATTAGATTGATGTCTCATTTTCTGTCCATCTTTTTTCGCAGGCGTTCGGGTTTCCTCTCATAATCTGTCATGTCAACGGAAAACCTCAGGTGTTCTTCGGATCGGACAGATTCGAGCTCATGGCTCACTGCATCGGTAAATCCGGTTCATTTTTATTTTCAGGTATTTTATTGTACTTCACAAATACAAATCTGTATTTGCATTTTGTCTTTCAGGAGAAAAGTGGCTCGGTCCTCAACCCGACAAGCCGACGGCACATCTTTAACAACACCCTGTTATAAGCACTATTTCAATAAAGTGTGCAGCTACTCCTGTGTGTGTGTGTGTGTGTGTGTGTGTGTGTGTGTGTGTTTTGGTTGGATGAGATGAATGTTGCTGGACTAGAAAGTCGAGTTGGTTTCGTGTCTGGAGCTGGGATGAAGAATGAAAAACATGCTGACGGTAAGAAGCTTTTTGTAGGACGTCATGGTTCATCTGAGAGATGTATAGAAGAATGAGAGATCGTAAAGGAGAAAAGAACGTGAATAAAGTTCTTTGAGTAAATGCCTGTGTTCTGAGGCAGCTGAGGAAATGGCACGGACACGAGGGCTATGTGATTGGTCTTCTTTTATTCCGTCTCATCAAGTGAGACAGTTTTTTGGACGTTCACAGTTTTTTTTCCCCCCTACATGACCCATTTAGAAAAAGCTGTATAGATGCATAGAAACTACTAGGAACTGAATCTGGTCTTTAGATTAGCTAAAACTGAGACTCATTAAAATGGCACAACAAAGTTGATTATGTGAAACACTGTGCAGAGTTGTTTTTTTTTTTTTTTTTTAAATATGTATACAACAATATAAAACTGTCTTCAATATGAACGGCTAAGTTACAGGGTAATAATAATAATTTTAATCTGAGCTGTACCAATGTCCCGTGTTGGGGGGGGGGTGTTGTTGGGCCGGGTTGTACCATTTTTCCACGGTGCCGGTTCAACTGATGGTAAATAAAGGTTGTACCATCATTTTGGTCGTACTGAGGAAGTAAATACAGAGTCCAAAAAAAAAAAAAAAAAAAAGCCGCATACTTTTTTTGGCTGTCAAATCCTCAAAATCCCGTTCGGTTAGAAAACGGTGTAGTTATTATACGCTTCTCCATATCCCGCCTCCTGAAGGTAATGCCCGATTGTGATTGGCTGAGACGCCCGGAGAACCGTTTTGTCATTGGCGCTTTTCTCTCCTGATTGCAGTTTGTGTCTCAGCTCGGCCAATGACAAGCGGTCTTGTTCTTTCCAGTGACAGCAGCTTTTAATGATGGTGTACCTGAAAACGAATAAGTTCGGGTTTTATTGCGTCAGTTATTAAACACTAAACATGGAATTTCACTTCAGAGAGAGAGAGAGAGAGAGAGAGAGAGAGAGAGACAGACAGACACACACACACACACACACACACACACAAACAGAGAGACACACAGACACACACCCACAAACACAGACACACACACACACACACAGAGGAAAAAATGAGAGATGATATAGAAAGAGTAACAGAAAATAAAGAGAAAGTTAGAAAGTGATGAAACAAAAGAGCAAGAGGTGTGTGTATGGAGAGAGAGAAACAAAAAGTGAGAGATAAAAAAAAATGGACGTGTGTGTTAGATATATGAGGTGCTGTATAGATAGACTGGACAGAAAAACAGGTAGATATACAGTGTGTGTGTGTGTGTGTGTGTAGCATAACGTACAGTGAGTTAGAGCACCCATGTGGTTTCTTCACTGATTTTCCTCTCTGGAGAAACTGCACCAGTTCATTAACTGGAACCTCAGCAAACGGAGCCTCGCCTGCCCCAAGAACAAGACATCAGACATTAGACCAGAGAGAGAGAAAACTAAAGCTTCGAGAGAAATCATCACTCACCGAGAGTCACCATCTCGTACAGCAGCAGACCAAACGACCACCTTTCGACAACCAAAAACAGAAAAACCTCAGTATTCCTGCTTTCCTTTTGTCCCCTTTCCTAGCAAGCTCTGTCACTCAGCTCAATCTATGCTACACATTTTCACAACAGGTAGCTAGCTAACAGTTAGCTATGAGCTTGCCAATCAGCAAACCGAATCCGAACACTGTCTTTGCCACACACAGCTACAATGAAAAGAGAAGTAACGTACACGTCACTCTTTTGGCTCGCCCCTCTGTTAGCCAGGATTTCTGGTGCCTGCCATTTCTTCTGCCCGGGACTGTTTTTGTAATTATATCCGTACGTTTTCCTCATGTACACATCACCGAGGCCCCATAGCTTAGCCGTGAGCATCTGGGTAACTAACACGCTGCGGGCTTTGATGTTTCCGTGAATCAGATTTTTGGAGTGAAGGAAATCCTGTTTCCGGAAGGAGAAATCGAAGAGAAGACATGAGCTAGTTAACGAACTGAGAAGAAGGCTGTGTTCCAAATACTAATGGTTCACAAAAGTGTTATTAGCATGTATTGTAGCAGCTAACGTTCTAGATAATTAGCTGATAGTCATTAATGTGTGAGAAAATATATTAAGCTTTGAACAGGAGCATGAAGATTTCTCACCAAAGCGGAGGCCACCTGAGAGGCCATAGTGAAGATCTGCCTCTCGGTCATCACTCCAGAGTCGGGTCCTGCCTGTCAATAATAATAATAATAATAATAATAATATTAAAGTACTATTCCTTACCTGTCTGTCTCTCTCTCTCTGTGTGAGTGTACAGTACAGTACTTCACCTCTCTCTCCCTCTATTCCAGTGTGAGTGTATAGTTATGTTTCCTCACCTGTCTGTCTCTCTCTCAGTGTGAGTGTATAATAAGGTTCCTCACCTGTCTGTCTCTCAGTGTGAGTGTATAGTTATGTTTCCTCACCTGTCTGTCTCTCTCTGTGTGAGTGTATAGTTATGTTTTTTCACCTGTCTGTCTCTCAGTGTGAGTGTATAATATGGATACTCACCTATCTGTCTCTCTCACTCAGTGTCATGTATAGTTGTTTCCTCACCTGTCTGTCTCTATCTCTCAGTGTGAGTGTATAATACGGTTCCTCACCTGTCTGTCTCTCTCTCAGTGTGACTGTATAGTACGGTTCCTCACCTGTCTGTCTCTCTCTCTCAGTGTGAGTGTATAGTATGGTTCCTCACCTCTCTCTCTCTCTCTCTCTCTCTCTCTCTCTCTCTCAGTGTCAGTGTATAGTTATGTTTCCTCACTTGTCTGTCTCTCTCTCTCAGTGTGAGTGTATAGCTATGTGTCCTCATCTGTCTGTCTCTCTCTCTCTCTCTCTCTCTCTCTCTCTCAGTGTGAGTGTATAATACGGTTCCTCACCTGTCTGTCTCTCTCTCAGTATGAGTGTATAGTTATGTTTCCTCACCTGTCTGTCTCTCTCTCTCAGTGTGAGTGTATAATACGGTTCCTCACCTGTCTGTCTCTCTCAGTGTGACTGTATAGTTATGTTTCCTCACCTGTCTCTCTCTCTCTCTCTCTCTCTCTCTCAGTGAATGTATAGTTATGTTTCCTCACCTGTCTGTCTCTCTCTCTCAGTGTGAGTGTATAGTTATGTTTACTCACCTGTCTGTCTCTTTCTCAGTGTGAGTGTATAGTTATGTTTACTCACCTGTCTGTCTCTTTCTCAGTGTGAGTGTATAGTTATGTTTCCTCACCTGTCTACCTCTCTGTGTGAGTGTATAATATGGTTCCTCACCTGTCTGTCTCTCTCACTCAGTATGATGTATAGTTATGTTTCCTCACCTGTCTGTCTCTCTCTCAGTGTGAGTGTATAGTACAGTTCCTCACCTGTCTGTCTCTCTCTCAGTGTGAGTGTATAGTACGGTTCCTCACCTGTCTGTCTCTCTCTTTGTGAGTGTATAATGCGTTCCTTATCCTGTCTCTCTCTCTCTCAGTGTGAGTGTATAGTTATGTTTTCTCACCTGTCTGTCTCTCTCAGAGTGAGTGTATAATACGGTTCCTCACCTGTCTGCACTTCCACAGGTAGCTGAGCAGGTCCTGGTTCTCCAGTTCCTCCATGACCATGATGAGCGGCGCTCGGAGCGTAACAACGCCAATCAGCTCGGGCAGGAACGGGTGAGGACCCAACTCCGACAGGAAGGACGCAAAGCCAAGGAAGGAGTCACACTCGGACTCATTCGCTGAGTCTGACAGACAGACAAGAATAGATAGGAATGAGTAAAAATTCAGGTGTTGTATACAGAGTTACATCCCCGGACAGACAGACAGACCGACCTGTCTGGTTCCATTGAGCCTGTGCTGTGTTCTGAGATGCTTTTCAGCTCATCCCTGATGTAGAGAGTGATTATTCAAGTTACCGTGGCCTTCCTTTCAGCTCGAACCAGTCTGAACTTTCTTACAAGCTGCTTCTGCGTCTCAGAACTGGATGTTTTTTGTTTTTCGCCCCCCCAATCTATCTATCTATCTATCTATCTATCTATCTATCTATGAAGTAGGACTCTGGTTATGTGTCAGGAAGCATCTCAGTGAACATTTTTATGATGTAGCAAAGGTACAATGACAGACAGACAGACTGCATACCCACCATTGAGCACGTGCAGCACGACGTTGCGGTTCTCCATGCGTGCTCTGTAGAGCGACACATTGCTGTCCACCTTCAGTGCGTACGAACTTGGCAGCGACGACACCAGCTTGAATTTGTCCGGCAGGCGCTGGCGTGGGGCCTCGCGAGCGCTCAGCAGCGCAGCATTACTGAAGACAGGATTATCGATTCCACGTGCAGGTCCACCACCACGCAACGATGATGTAAATGTGTCGTAAGTTGGTGAAACATCTAGTGCTATGCTCTCTCCTTCTAAAGCATTCAGACCCGGGGGAGCTGCAAAACGAGAGAGACAGACAGATTATTAAACCAAAATAGTTCTGGTACTTTCACGCAAGATTTTATTCTGCCAATTGATTTATTTTCACATGTGATTCTCCCACCCAAATGATTCATTTATTTTCACATGTGATTCTCCTACCCAAATGATTCATATATTTTCACATGATTCCTTCCCAAATGATTCAGTTATTTTCACATGATTCCCTCCCAAATGATTCATTTATTTTCACATGTGATTCTCCCACCCAAACGATTCATTTCTTTTCACGTGATTCTCCCACCCAAACGATTCATTTCTTTTCACATGTGATTCTCCCACCCAAATGATTCATATATTTTCACATGATTCCTTCCCAGATGATTCATTTATTTTCACATGTGATTCCCTCCCAGATGATTCATTTATTTTCATGTAATTCCCCCCCAAATGATTCCTTTGTCACATGTGATTCACACCAAATGATTCATTTATTTTCTCATGTGATTCCCCATTAATGATTAATTTATTTTCACGTGATTCCCTCCTAGATGATGAATTTATTTTTTACATGTGATTCCCCCTGAATGATTCATTTACTTTCACAATAAATTTCAATTTATCTTCAAACTATTTTTTTCATCAAATAAATCATTTGACTTCCTCCCAATGAGTCATTTATTTTCACATGATTCCCTCCCAAATGATTAATTTATATTTACAGGTGATTCCCTTTGAATGATTAATTTATTTTCACAGGTGATTCTCCCCAAATGATAAATATATTTTCACATGTGATTCCCTTTGAATGATTCATTTATATTTACATGACTCCCCCTAAATGATCAATTATTTTCACATAATTCCCCCTAATGATTCATTTATTTTCACATGTGATTCGCTCTGAATGATTCACTTACTTTCACAGATGATTCCCCCTTAATGATTCATTTACTTTCACAATAAATTTCAATTTATCTTCAAACTAATTTTTTTTAATAAAATGAATCATTTGACATCCTCCCAAATGATTAATTTATTTTCATGACTTCTTAAAAAAAAACAAAAAAACAAAACAAAAACATTTATCTGCTTGTATAGCTCACATAATCGGACCCTCGGTCCCTCATCTACCCTTCAAGGAAAGGGTAGAAGTGGACAAAACAAACAAACAAAAACAATCGGATACAATCACTCACCATCGATCCCGTTGACGATCCTGGGGGGGCGGCGGCTCACTGGACGCACGCTTCTAAAGCGTACTTTGTGCACTTTTTCAGGACAGAAGCGCAGCAGTAGCAGGATTATGAGCGTCACGACAAAGCTGAGCAACAGCAGCACAGGGACTACGATCACTTCCTGCTCGTACGTACGGATCTCTGCAGAAACACACACACACACAACGTGATCAGTATGCAACAGTGAATATCATTATTATTATCATTATTATTATTATTATTATTATTATTATTATTATTTTTGAACTCACCACACAGTGTGTCATCTGACTTACACAATGTGTATTCTTGAGAGCTAGTTGTAGATGCCATCCTGCACAAAACACACACACACACACCCAGCTGTGTACATTTTGCCTAAGCAAACACATCACAGCTACATATCACAGGTGAACAGATCACTTCTTGTAGTCTTTCCCTCATTCTCTCTCTCTCTCTCTCTCTCACACACACACACACACACACACACATTAAAAAATGCATTCATTCAGCATGTGTGACTCGCAGTTCTTCCGTGAAACAAATGAGTTTCCTGTTATCACTCATGATATACCACTGAGTCCTGACACCGGAGACTCCTTCCATAAACAGGAGTACAATACAGTCTAAAGAAACATCAACAATTACTAAATGTCTCTCTCCCTCTATCTCACGCTCTCCTCCTTCACTCTACACGTCCCTCCATTTCTCTTTTCGTTCCTATACATCTATTCATTTTCTCTCCCTCTCTCTCTGACCTTTATACAGTATCTCTACTTTTCTCTCTTAAAATCATTCTCTATCTCTCTCTCATTCTGTACATCTCTCAACTTTCTCTCTCCCTCTCTTACCTTTATTTCTCTCTCCCTCTCTTACCTTTATTTCTCTTTCATTCTCATCTCTCAACTTTCTCTCTCCCTCTATTACCTTTATTTCTCTCTCCCTCTCTTACCTTTATTTCTCTCTCATTCTCATCTCTCAACTTTCTCTCTCCCTCTCTCTTACCTTTATTTCTCTCTCATTCTCATCTCTCAACTTTCTCTCTCCCTCTCTCTTGCCTTTATTTCTCTCTCATTCATTGTATACATCTCCCAACTTCTCTCTCTGTCTCTCTCTCTCTCACACACACACTTTCTCTATCACTTTATACCTCTCTACATTTCTCTCCCTCCCTCTCCCTCTTTATACCTGTCTACATTTCTCTCTCTCTCTCTCTCTCTCTCTCTCTCTCTCTCACACACACACATACACACACACTTTAAATCTTTCTCTCTCTTGCTTACTTTATCTCTCTCACACACACTTTCTCTCTCTCACACACACACACTTTCTCTCTCTCTCTCTCTCTCTCTCTCTCTCTCTCTCTCTCTCTCTCTCTCTCTCTCTAATAGCATTAGTCTGATTTTCAAGATAGTTTGTTTCTTTAGAAACCATAACACATTACACCACAGTTAACGACATCTGACCACAGATTCGAGAATTCAGCCTCTCAGACGAAGCTAGCATACTGGGATAGATGTAAATATGTAACAAATGTTGTCATGAACACACACACACACACACACACACCATCCCATAATGCTCATGAGCTGTATATCACCACGGCAACTTTACCATATTTATCCTGCCCCCTGAAAGGAAACTGGTATGAATTGTTATCTATCCCTTTAATAACCTGTCGTAGCCACCAGCGCACCATGAGCGAGTGTGTTTAGGGTCACAACAACAGACACACCCTGAGCTAAAGCCTCAGATTACAACATTGCTGCACTAACAGGGTGTGTGTGTGTGTCTGTGTGTGTGGGTTGTGCCATAGTGCTCTTACTTCTGAGTGTCTCAATATTATATTTGCATAGTGTGTTTTATTTAAATAACTAATATACTGTCTACAGATTTGGTCACTCATAACACACACACACACACACACACACACACACACCCCACACACACACACACACACACACACACACACACACACACACACACACACACACGCGCGCGTGCATGCGGAACAGGTCCGGGTTTTCCTGTAAAGCAAGCAATGTGTCAAGATGGCCAAACCTGTCTGTCTGCATTTTTTATTACAGGAGAAAAACATTAACACACACACACACACAGTATAAAAAAATAAAAACACACTACACAAAATGTGTGTGTAACAGCACCTGTAACAGCATGACACACAGATAGACACACAAACAAATAGAAGAGACAGTGTAACTTACCTGTGTGTGTGTGTGTGTGTGTGTGTGTGTGTGTGTGTGTGATGCTGTCAGCTTCCCTCGTTCAGCATGTTTTCCTCTGGACGTCTCTCGCTACAGTCTGTTGCTCAGTCGTCCACTTTCTGTCCCTTCAAAACTCTCACGCTTTAGCCGCTCTACTGCTCCCTGTCCCTCCCTCTGCCTCACCATACAGGTCCCTCCACCTCTCTCTCTCGCTCTCTCTCACTCTCACACACACACACCTTCACTGTACAGCTCCATCAGCCTCTTTCTATCTCTCTATCTCTTACTGTATGTCTCTCTACCTTTCTCCCTCTCTCTCTCATTTTACACGCCTCTCTCCCTCTCTTATTTTACATGTCTCTCCACCTTTCTCTCTCTCTGACTGTATCCGTCTCTCTCCCTCTGTCTCACACTCTCCTTCTTCACTGTACATATTCCTCCATTTCTCTTTCACTGTATACGTCTCTTAATTTTCCCTCTCTCTCATTGTATACATCTTTCAACTTTTCTCTCTCTTTTTATACCTCTCTCTGTCTCTCTCTCTTATTTTATCTCTCTCTCTTCCTCTCATTGTATACATCTCCCAACTTTTCTCTCTCTCTTTATATCTCTCTCTCTCTCTCTTTATACATCTCTACATTTCTCTCTCTCTTCCTCTCATTGTATACATCTCCCATTTTTCTCTCTCTCTCTTCCTCTCATTGTATACATCTCCCAACTTTCTCTCTCTCTTTATACCACTCTCTGCCCCTCTCTTACTTTATCTCTCTCTCTCTCTTGCTCTCATTGTATACATCTCCAAAGTTTTCTCGCTCTCTTTTTATACCTCTCTCTGTCTCTCTCTCTTCCTCTCATTGCATACATCTCCCATTTTTCTCTCTCTCTCTTCCTCTCATTGTATACATCTCCCAACTTTCTCTCTCTCTTTATACCACTCTCTGCCCCTCTCTTACTTTATCTCTCTCTCTCTCTCTTGCTCTCATTGTATACATCTCCAAAGTTTTCTCGCTCTCTTTTTATACCTCTCTCTGTCTCTCTCTCTTCCTCTCATTGCATACATCTCCCATTTTTCTCTCTCTCTCTTCCTCTCATTGCTCAGTCGTCCACTTTCTGTCCCTTCAAAACTCTCACGCTTTAGCCGCTCTACTGCTCCCTGTCCCTCCCTCTGCCTCACCATACAGGTCCCTCCACCTCTCTCTCTCGCTCTCTCTCACTCTCACACACACACACACACACCTTCACTGTACAGTTCCATCAGCCTCTTTCTATCTCTCTATCTCTTACTGTATGTCTCTCTACCTTTCTCCCTCTCTTATTTTACATGTCTCTCCACCTTTCTCTCTCTCTCTGACTGTATCTGTCTCTCTCCCTCTGTCTCACACTCTCCTTCTTCACTGTACATATTCCTCCATTTCTCTTTCACTGTATATGTCTCACTGTATTTTCTCTCTCTCTCATTGTATACATCTTTCAACTTTTCTCTCTCTCTTACTTTATCTCTCTCTCTTCCTCTCATTGCATACATCTCCCAACTTTCTCTCTCTCTCTTTCCTCTCATTGCATACATCTCCCAACTTTCTCTCTCTCTCTTCCTCTCATTGTATACATCTCCCAACTTTCTCTCTCTCTCTCTTCCTCTCATTGCATACATCTCCCAACTTTCTCTCTCTCTCTTCCTCTCATTGAAAATTAAAATTTCTCCCAAACTTTTTCTCTCTCTCTTTATACCGCTCTCTCTCTCTCTTTCTCCCAACTTTCTCTCTCTCTCTCTTGCTCTCATTGTATACATCTCCAAAGTTTTCTCTCTCTCTCTCTTTATACGTCTCTACTCTTTATACACCATCATCTGCCCTTGTGCTGCGTAGGCGCTAAACCCGAATTTCTGCCTGTCCCAGTACAGATAATTAGGATAACTTGCATAGTTCATACCTCTGAGGTTAAATGCTGGCATTATCTTCTCATGCCTAGGGTTAGGGTTAAGCAAGTTTGTTTTCAAACTTCGATTCAATTTAATAAAATACAATATTAATTGAAATATATGTTTTTTAGGAGATGGGAATGAAATCCCTCTCAGAAATACTCCCTTTATGTTAGACAGACAAGTAGCTACTGCTCAGTAACTAGCGAAGCATGGTGGCGGCGGCATCGTGAAGAGAATATCCTTAAAGAGAAGCTCCTCTTGATTGCACACAACCTCAGACTGGGGTGAATGTTCACCAGAGGTAACGTGAACCCCTTGGAATATCTGGAGAGAGGCATGATGATGGCAGTTTCGAGACACACACCTTTCCAGTCTGACTGAGCTCGAAAGGATCTGCCAGGAAGAATGAAAAGAAAAAATCCAGCTGTGCAAAAGACAGAAATGTGCCAACAACGACTCTGTTTCATTTATTAATCAACGACACATACTTTTTATCCATTTATAGTTACATTGTGGATTGTCTGCAAGGCAAGTTAGTCCCTATTAAAGCAGTAAAACAGTACAGTGATCAGCCAGGAGGGGGCGTGGCGCATGCGCAGTGTTAATGCTCAACATTAACATGCTCGTCGGATTTTGCGCGTTTTATAGAGTGCTTTTACGTAAAAAACCTGCTGTTTCTTTTGTTGCTGTTGCTAATTAGATCGTAACACCTGCGTTACACATCATTTCATTTTCATTAGATCAGCAGACAGATATTTTCTTTTCCATAATAGCGCTGCAGAATGTTTCAGCTGTGTGAACTCCACCACGAAAGAGCCATGAAACATTTTCAAAATAAAAGTGTTTCGTTTTCATTTTAAAGGGCAAAAAGGAGCAACAATGGTCTCATATAATTGCATGTGGGTTTGAAACAAAAAACAAACAAACATGTCTGGCAAATCCGTAAATAAATAAATAAATAAATAAGTTTTATGTTTCTGGCAAATAAGTAAACAAACAGACAAGTGCCTGTATTTCTTGGAAATATTTAATTTGTAAGTCTAAATATATAAAAGGAAATAAGTCTTTATGTTTCTGATAAACAAACAAAAATTATATCAGAGATATAAACATATAAATAAGTTTATATCTCTGACAAATACTTAAACAAATTAGTAAGTGAACAACCAAAATAATAAATAAGTAAATGAGTGAACAAATAAAACAAATATATTTATAGCACATCAGTAAAATAGCAAATAAGTATTTATATTTATTTTGTAAATCCTTAAATAAGTAAGTAAATAAGCAAACGATCAAGCGTAACATAAATAAATAAATGTTTGAGGTAACCTATCAGGAAAATTAAACAACAAATAAACAAAGGGTTTTTTTTATTTATTTTTTTATTTACTTTTACATTGATTTTCATTATTTAATACGTTTTTGGTTTTTGTTTTAAATTTTTTTGTAAATCATTACATAAGTAAATAAGTAAGCTAATGAGCAACCAAACAAATATCATAAAATAAGTAAATGTTGATAAATCAGGAAAATTAAACAACAATATTTATAAGATAAACAAAAAAAACCTTTTTATTAATTTACTTTCCTAATTAATTTACTTTCCTAATTTAATAAATGTAATATACATTAATAAATACATTTAATAATAAATTTTTTTAATTACTTTAATTTTACACTTATTTTCATAATAAGTTCATAATTACGTCTTTCTTCAAAGAAAATAAAAACAAACAACAAACAGGGGTCAAACAACACCAGAGACTCAGAAAACATTCATTTTGGTCCCGTTGTTTGGCTCATGATGCTTCAGGATGCCAATGATACTTATTTATGCTATACCAAACACCAATTTATGGAAATCAATTAAAAAATACCAGAGAAAGGAGTGCATTTATAATTTAATCTGATTTAAATGTGTATTACTAATTAGGAATCTTTACCCCGCCCCCTAAGATTAGGTGCATTCTGTATTTTAATAACCCCCGCCCATGCTCTCTAAGCTCCGCCCCTTACATCTTAAACGGTGCTATAGTATCTTAAAAAATACATTTTACGGACCGGAAGTCAGCGTTCCAAAAACGAGTCTTCTTAGCGACTTAATAAAACCTTTCCTTAACCCACTGCTTAACTAATTGTTCCACATACCTTCCAGGTTATTTGCATAAGGAACGGAATAATAATAATAATAATAACAATAATAATAATAATAATAATAAAGGTCTATTGCACCTTTAACATCTCGGACTTTTATCTTCACCCTGAGATGTTTCTTAAAGTCACCCGCTTCTTCCTGTATTCATCCGTGTAGCTGGAGGCTGGGGCCTGGTTTTGGACCATATTTGCATCTTAGACCTTTTTGTTCCTGTTTATTTGACATCGTTTGCTGCAAACAGCTGGAGCTGAGAGATCTACAGCGTTTTCTTTGCAGCTTGCGTCGTCTGTATGACTGTACTGTTAGCTGGAAGCGCTAATATTAGCTTTAGCACGGTTAATGTTTTGGGCTTCCTTTGTCGCACTGACGCTTGCTCTTCCTCCTAGGTGCACTCGTTTAACGGCAAGAAAGCTCGCTGGTTTAACAAAAGATCCTTTTAAAAACTATCATTTCGTCTTCCTTTAGCTTGCAAAACTCTCTACGTTGAAAAAATCGGTCGGTTCCGTTTGTTTCTTCCGATCGTTGGCGCTGATGCGAATATGCTAACTGGCTAGCTCGAGTTGTTTGTTTTATTGTATTTAAGGACAACACTCATAAATGTTCACACACACACCAAGGCGTTGAGGTTTTTTTTTTTAAAAAAGCTTTTCCCGCCTTTTTATAGCATCGGTTATTGAGTGAAAAGAGAAACAAAAATAAATAAATACAATTTAAAAATAAAGCGCAGCCGCGTAGCCTGACCTGCAGCGTCCCATTTGTTTTGATCCGGCTGCGTCAACCTAGAGCATCTTTACGCCAATTCGAATTAATTTACGTCAATTCGAATTAATTTACGCAAGAACCGAAGGAATTTACGCAAATCCGAACCGCGTACGAGATGTTCCGCTTCCACGAGGACGTCGACGACAATCCGTGTATGATGTGAGTGACTTCGTGAGCTGTTTGTTTGTTTGTTTGTTTATTTATAAATAAAAACTGTTTTATAAAAAAAAAAAAAAAATGGAATGCGTATGAAATTACTCGTAAATTAGGCTGCATGTGCGTTTACACACGAAACGGTTGCGTTCTACAATACCTGTGAAGTTTGTGTAAAATTTACGTGTTAGAAAAGTCGCTAGTATGAATCTCGGATTTTTCACAAATAATTCATGACATTGCTGTGAATATCTATCTATCTATCTATCTATCTATCTATCTATCTATCTATTTTCTTTTGGCTTATTTTGTCAAACCAAATATGAACAGATGTATTAAACTGCAGCTGCGTTCACACATGAAATGTTGTATTCACATAAATCGTTTGGAAAAACATATCGAGCTTGTATGAATTTCCATATGAGGAGATTAACGAATAAAATAAACCTTGATTATTCGGCTTCGAATGGTATAATTCGTAAAGAAAACGGATTGTCCGTTTGTGGGCTTCGTGAAACGTAAACGCACTTAGTAATTTACGTCTTTACGCCCTTTGTTAATGTACGCAACAAAGGAAAGTTTTAAATCTGCAGTGAATTTTTAGTTCGTTATTCGTAGGAGAATATTTACTTACAGCTTTGCTACAAAAGTTGATAAACAAGGCCTGTGAGGTGTAAACATGTTGGCTGAATTACACCACAGTGACGTTGGTGGAAACATCTTATGGAGTAAGAGTTCTACGCTAAAATTCAATACCTTAGTTTTCTAGTTAGATTATGGGGTGTTACCTATCGAAACAAAATGACGTGGTATGCCAAAAGAACAAGACAAAATATTGAAATGTTAAAATGAACATCCACAACAGTGACATCAAAAGTAAAAAAACAAATAATTTTTGAACAATTTGCTCGTACCTCGTAGCTATACGGTAACTACAATTACATAGGATCTTTAGAAAACATAAATAAATATCAGACATACTTGTCCTATATTTTAATTTTTAATCTAATTACGGATTCTCAGCACACGCCCACTTATATTTCTGACGGGTTTTTTTTTTTACCTCAGGGACCCGTTCGCAGCACATCGTCGTCAGATGAGGAGTATGTTTGGGACGCTCGGGTTCGACCCGTTTCCTCTGACTCCTCAGATCCAGTCCGCCCGAACTCCCATGCAAGTACAGGTAAGCTCACATGTCCCTGTGTTCTGTAATAGCATCTTAAACACGTTTTCATATTGGGCATTCATTCAGAAATAAAAGGGTGGGGAATGATTTAATAAAATAAATGTTAATTAATCTGTCCGTCTGTCTCTGCAGCCTCAAGCTAGTGCATTGGCCCCCTTCGGTATGATGGGAATGGTAAGATAACATTTATCTCACTTTCTTGTCACTTAAAACATCTGTAGCCGTGTCGTCGTGACGAGCGACGTAAACAAAGACGAGGGTGCCAATAATTTCATCTTGGTGAAAATATTGGGTGCAGATTGGAAAATTAGCATATAGAAAGCGAAGAAACTTAATAGAAAGCCAGTAGGTTGGTGGAATTTTACGCTGGCCTTCCATAGTATAAGAAATTGCGCTAATAATGTTGTTTTAGCAATGAAGATGAAAACAAATTGTGGTTTATGCAAATGAAAACAACTGAACAATCATAAATGTTGTACTTTCTGGTAAAGTCGATGCTTGATTGTGATTTTGCGGACCTCAGAGAGCGACATAGAGATAAGCGATTTTGTGATGTCATAAATTGTGATAAAATTTTAGGCAGTGATCGTGATGTGAATGTGTAGTTGTGGTGATTTGTGCTGCAGGGAGGAGGATTCATGGATATGTTCGGAATGATGAGTGACATGATGGAGAACATGGTGAGCGACATCACACTTTCGTCGCATGATTTTGTTTTTTATAAACAGGATTCTAAATATTTTCTAGCGTTTTGTCGTTTTTGTGTATGTGTATATACGCCAAAATGTCTCCATGATTGGATTCATTGGTGTGAGAATTGTGTATTTTAAAAACGTGTGTTTGCGTGGTGTTTGTTAATGTGTGTGCGTATGTGAATGCGTCTCCTACAGGAGAGGTTCTCCGGTTCTCCATCCTGTCAGTCGTTCTCCTCGTCCACTGTCATTTCATACAGCAGCGACTCTGGAGCTCCAAAAGTGTATCAGCAAACCAGAGAAATCAGAACAGCACCTGGAGGGGTGAGACACACGCTCACTCATGTAAAAATGACATTATGAGGACACACACCTGCTTCATGTGGACTCAGACACACACACCCTTTGTCAGCAGCCACTCTGAGAAATTACTGGATTACACACACATTCTTGTTTTCAAGACATTATGAGGACCAAAAACTGCTTTACAAGAACTCCACTTTCCGTTGGTCCTACACACACCTAAGACAGCACCCCTGAGAAATTAGAACATCACCTGGAGGGTATATGCACACACACATACACACACACATACACACACACATACACACACACATACACACACACACACACACACACACACACACACACACACACACGCTTGTAATGATGACCCCATGAAAAGACACACCTGCTTTATGGGAACTCCATTACACATATTACTACAGCTGTTATAATTTAAAAAATCACATGGAGGGGTCACACACACACTTAACCCACCCCACAACCAACCACACATTCACACACACATACACACACAAAACACACGCTTGTAATGATGACCCCATGAAAAGACACACCTGCTTTATGGGAACTCCATTACACATATTACTACAGCTGTTATAATTTAAAAAATCACATGGAGGGGTCACACACACACTCAACCCACCCCACTACCAACCACATATTCACTCACATACACACACAGACACACACACTGTTTTGTAATTACAATGATGCACATGTACACCTTGTCACATACCTGTTTTATGGGGACTCACTTTCTCTAAAAATGTGTGTATATATATATATATATTAGACTTATTATAATAATTATCCGTCAGTCATTAGATTCTTACACACATACAGTCATGACATTATGAGGACACAAACCTGTTTTATGTGGCTTCCATGTTCCCATGATACTACTCTGAGAAAATTAGAACATCACCTGGAGGGGGTCACACTCATTCTCTCTTTCACAAACACACACAGAGAGTCACACTTTTTTTTTTGTTTGCATTATCTGTTAGCTGTAAAATACTTCTGTTTGTGTCTGTGTGTAGATCAGAGAGACGCGTCAGTCGTTGCGTGACAGTGAGAGCGGAATAGAGCGGATGTCTATTGGCCACCATATTGGAGATCGAGCTCACCTGATGGAACGTTCCAGAAACGCACACACTGGAGATCAGGAGCACCGGCAAGACTTCATCAACCTGGAAGAAAGTGAGTGCAGCGCAGGTTTTAATGTGACCCTCTGACTCCAGCGCATGTATCAGCTACAAGAAGTGTAACCCAAATACTAAAGTGTTCTTACTTCAATAACGGCTACTTTCAGGTTCCGTCTCCAACACTAGAATCGACAGAAGGTTACAATCAACAATTTTAACTATCATTATGACCGGTTAACGTTATCTATTTCCCCTCTTTTGTTGTCTCAGATGAAGCTGAAGCCTTTGATGAGGAGTGGAGGAGGGGAGTTGGGCGTTACATGAACCCTAACGTCCGTGGCCTGGATTACGGAAGGAGCCGAAGGACAGCGGCAGGACAACTGGCCCTAACTGCGCCGCCAAACTCCAACTCCACTTCCTCCCCTCGACCCCCCCATCGTCCCCGCTACGACTGGTGAGGGCTGAGTTCAATTGTTAAATAACTTCCTTGACTCTTAATTTTCTTAAACAATGAGCTAACTCTAACTAACTACTTGGTACTAGTAAATCCTATTGCAGTGCTAGTTAGCTAGTTGTTTAATAGCTTATATTAATTAACCATTGCATATTTAGTTACGTATATTGAATCCTTTAATAGTAGATGAATAGTGGATAATTATCAAGCTAGCTAGTGCAGTGTGGTGTTGTAATTTTTTGTTCATTTAGCTATTTGCAACTGGTTATTTTGGCGTGTGTGTGCGCAGGTGAAGGAACCAAGCAGAAGAGCCTCATGATCTACCTGATGATGTGAACAAGATTGTTTAGGAAACCCCGGTCCTGCGTCCTGGAGTGATGTATGTGTGTGTGTGTGTGTGTGTGTGTGTGTGTGTGTAATGTTACACTGCAGGACTGACACTGTACAGAATAAATAGCTGGGTCCAAAAATCCGAGTGCACTCCTGTCCGCTATATAGACATCGCATCACAAAGTTCTCACCATCCTTGTGGACGTGTCCTGAACCACACCCCGTAGTCACTACATAGGTTGTAGTGCGTTACAGAGTACAATGTCTGGATCCTACCGTCTTGGAGGGCATTGTGGGAATTCCTGTGTGTGTGTGTGTGTGTGTGTGTACTGGATATACTTTGACAGAATAGTGGACTCCAAAGATTAAAAAGGGAAAAGAAAAAAAAAGTTGTGATTTAGGACATACAGTGAGTGTTAATAGTAGTATTGAAACCTCCTACATGTTTGCTTGGTAGTGCACTCAGACATTTTGGACACTATGTAGCTTCATCACATGCACACACACACACACACACACACACACACTCACACACTCAAACATTCCTATGTCCATCCCTATGCTTCCAACACTTAAATATTAAAATGTGTAATTATATACTGCTACACACCAGGCATGTGCCGATATTAAAAATGTCATAGAACCGAAGTTCTTCTGTGATTAAAGCTAAAAAACTAAATCTTCTCCGATAAGAAAACACTCCCCACATGCTTCAAAATAAGGACTCACAAATAAGGCGGCTGTCCTCGAGTGACCTCGTGAGCGAGACGCAGGAAAGCTGACATCATTTTGTGTGACTTTTGCACCGTATCGTGTTCTTAATGATCGGCACATGCCTGCTACACACACACTGTACAGTTCATTAATGTCTGTGTTGTTTGACGCTATGCTAATCTGTGATTTGAGCTGTACAATGTTGACTAGTTAAACTTATTAATAAATAAATTAAAGTTGTGTTTGGCCTCTGTCTTGTTATTAACTGTACAGTGTGTGTATTATATATATGTATATACACTATATATATATATATATATATATATATATATATAATCTAGTCACTTTATTTGGAACATCATACTAATATTGCGTAAGAAACCCCTTAGTTCTTCATGGCATGAATTCTATATGGAGTTCCTTCGAGATTCTGGCCCGTTTTGACATGATTACATCATGGAAATACTGCAGATTTGTCAGTTGCGTGGTCATGTGGAGAATCTTCCATCCTGGTCTACAGGAGATCTGGTGGTCAAGGAGGTTTGGGAAGTACACTGAACTCATGTACATGGAACCAGTTTGAGATGCCAAACCATTAAGGTATCCAGCTGTGTTCCCACACCATTACACCACCACCAGCATGAACTTTGATTTATGCTCTTGCCACTTCTAGTTCAGGAGTGTTGCTGTAGTAGCCTATCCACCTCCTCACAAGGTCCAATCTGTTGCACGTTCCGAGATGCTTTTCTGTTCATCGCGGTTGTAAAGAGTGGTGCTTTGAGTTTAGTCTTCCTGTAAGTTGCAACCAGTCTTAACGTTACGTGTAAACCGTGTCTTGTGTCTGCATGACTGTATGCACTGTGCGCTGCTGCCACATGGTCGGTTCAATTGTATCGGAGCATGTGTGCAGGTGTTCCTAATAAAGTGTACGCCAAGTGTATATATCATACTGAAACGACTTTGCTAGCTAATATGTCCTCCTTTTCATTTTTGATAGTAAATAGTTGATTCAAGGTTCTACATTTCAGCTCTATCTTGTTTCGATCCTCATGAAGATGCTATTTTTTTTCCCCGCGGAAATTTTATATTAATCTGGAACAGTGTTAATGGACATGCTGCTTGTTGTTATTAAAGCACATCTGAGTTTGCAACACTTGGTGTCTGTTCAAAATTAGAGTCTAAAAGGCGTTCTAAAAGGCATGACCTTTCCTGATCCCGTGACCCCGACCGTGACCTTTGGAACCCCTTTCACCAGTTCTCTCAATGAATCACCAGGGACTATAAGGGTCAGGGAAAAGAATTCCACCCCTGCTGCTTTTAAACATTTTAAACATAACACACACCTAAATATATTTCAACGTACTCTTAAATTAACTGCGCTAATACTTTAAAAGCTCAATGTGCATACCGCATATGAGTAACTAGTTTAATGCAGATTTCTATTCAATTAAGCTAGCTAGCAAGTTGTCCGGTCTAGATAACATGACTAGCCAGCTAGCTGTTGCGTAAGATGATTAAATATGAAATTTCCTCACATATATTAGCTAAACTGACACAAGTTTTGTCTTTGCACCTAACAGACACTAGCTACATCTTCCTAGCATGTTTTTGTGAATAAACCTGTTGCTAACTACCGATTGATTAAAAGATGTAGCTGTAGTAAAGAACCAATAAAGATAACTAGCTAGTTTACTTCAGGTTTCTTGACCTCGACTAGCGAAGGCTACACTGGGATTGAAAGCCATCTGTATTGTCTCTTCTTCTTCTTCTTCTTCTTCTTCTTCTTTTTTTTTTTAAATAGAGGGATGACCTCAAGGTGTGATTTTGAGAGATGACAGGAATAACTTCCTCATTTTAGCCTTGAATGCATGCCTGTAACCATAGTGACAACTGCAGTAGGAATATTTTATTAAGGGAGGAAAAAACATCAGCTTTAAAAACAAATTTTATTCATCAATTAATCAATTTTAAGTGTAAGAATATTTAGTGTATCGGATAAGCAGCAACCTGGAGGTTCTTAGTTCATTGTTTCAAAATATTAAGCACTAATATCGATCATAAAGATGTAATCGTATGACATCAGAAGCCTTGAGGACCTTTGGGATATCGAATGCAACCTACGTCCCTGCTTTATATAGTATAGGAAGGACCAGATGTCATTTCTGGTGTGTGTGTGTGTCTGTGTGTGTGGATAAAGACATATACAGCTGAAGCAGACACATGCGTCCACATAGCTACCCCGGATGCCAGTAGATGGAGCGCCAGCAGAAATCCAAGAAGAAAAAAAAAAAGACCTCTGCCTGGTTGCTATGGTTACAGCACAATGGAAGACAGGACATAAGAGCAATGTAGAAGAAGGGAGAGAGATAAAAGAATATATATAGATATTTACATAAGGGGTGTGCTCATGTGTGTAAAATCAACTATATTTGCTTTGATGCAATGAAAGTATTAGGATTGCCCCACATTTTTGTCTTAGAAATGCCTGTTTAGACAGGTCTGGGCAGTCAAATGGACAAAATGTTGTCCAGTGCACACTTTTTTTTTGTACTCTCCCATCATGCACCAGGCAACAAAGAGGGAGGAGCTTCTATGATTTCACGTTTTGACTTGACATGGCTGTATTTCTACACCAAAGTCCCCCCAAAAAAGTAACACACGTTCTTTTAGTAGCGGCTTTATCCTGATCAGGTGAATCACGACGGTGGATCTGGAGCCAGGATTTCAGCCCCGAAGTGACACCAGTCTTTTGTTAGCAACAATATAGACAGCTAGCTGTGACCAGTTACTTCTGAAAACACTGAACTGAATGTGACGGTCAAGTAAATCCTAGCATATTTCAGATCATTAAGCATCAACCATGCCAACCCTGTGTGGACTTTGAGGACGACAACAACCTCCTCCTAATTAATACACACACTAAAAATTCTACATACGCTGAATCTGCATCACACAACTGACTGTACATGACTGCAGAAAGGACATCGTTCATAATCACGCTCTCCGGTGTTTATAATCATTTATAATCACACTCTCCGGTGTCACCCAAATGAGAACGAGGTTCCCTTTTGAGTCTGGTTCCTCTCAAGGTTTCTTCCTTATACCATCTAAGGGAGTTTTTCCTCGCCACACTCATTTCAAGCTTGCTCACTAGGAATGATTTTGTCTAACATCTAGTACTTTTGTTTCTTATGTTCCGTAAAGCTGCTTTGACACAATGTCCATTGCTAAAAGCGCTAAACAAATAAAACTGAACTGAATGAGTGTTGGGGGGGGGGGCATGGTGGCTTGGTGGTTAGCACGTTTGCCTCACACCTCCAGGGTTGGGGGTTTGATTCCCGCCTCCGCCATGTGTGTGGAGTTTGCATGTTCTCCCCGTGCCTTGGGGGTTTCCTCCGGGCACTCCGGTTTCCTCCCCCGGTCCAAAAACTTGCATTGTAGGTTGATTGGCATCTCTAAATTGTCCGTAGTGTTTGATTATGTGTGTATGTGTGTGCGCCCTGCAATGGGTTGGTACTCCGTCCAGGGTGTATCCTGCCTTGATGCCCAATGACGCCTGAGATAGGCACAGGCTCCCCGTGACCCGAGTATAGATCAGATAAGCGGTAGACAATGAAAGAATGAATAAGTGTTAATGCTGTGAGCAGCCATTTTGTTTTAACGCCACTTGCTGAGCTCGGGGTTGAGGAGACCCATCCTGAGGTGAAATTCAGGGTGTTTTACTACACGTTACAGTCAAATGTAGCAACTTCTGAAAGAATAACTGGTTCTAGCTGCTGTAATGTGAACAAGAGCCATCTATGTCTCGAAGATGCTCCATAATCTCTGCCTTTGTGGATCGCCTGCAGTTGTTCTAATTAGCCGACCAACGTAATGAACAGGTAGCTAGGAGCTAGGCTAAGTGACAGGCAGGTTTGTAAACACAAACAAATCAACATGCGGAGATTCCTCTTCACTTAAAAACGTTTATCGATCCCTAAACTTCCCCGCTTGACCCTTTGCATGTATTTATGAGGTAAAGGTTCTCTTTTAACCAAACCCTTGCTTGACAGAACACACACACACACTTCCTCTCGGTCTTCGATCGTCATTCACCTTAAGGATATGCAAATGAGATGCAAATGAGATGCAAATGAGATGCAAACCACAGATCCGTCACACACTCGCCCTTCCTTCCCCGCGTGCGTGTCTCGCGATCTTCTCAGCCGTGGAATTTTTTTAGCTCGTGCACGAAAGCAGGAGGAGGAGGAGGAGGAGGAGGAGAAGAGACACGGAGAGAGGGAGAGGGAGGTGGAGAAAAGAGGGAAGAAAGGGGGTGGGGAGGAGGAGGAAGGCGCACGCACGCGCGCATCAGTGTGTGTGTATGAGTGTGTGTGTGTGTGTCTATGTGTGTGTGTATGTGTGTGTGTGTGTGTATGTACAGTCAGTCCGGTTTTCCTGCTGTAGAAGAGAAAAGGAAAGAGAGAGACACGATAAAAACACACGGTAGAGAAAGACATGCGTGACGTCGCAAAGCGCCCAT
This sequence comes from Hemibagrus guttatus, assembly GCA_033459395.1. Classification (NCBI taxonomy): domain Eukaryota; kingdom Metazoa; phylum Chordata; class Actinopteri; order Siluriformes; family Bagridae; genus Hemibagrus; species Hemibagrus guttatus. The sequence continues at coordinate 30,798,688 of JAUCMX010000003.1, read as the reverse complement.
GATGGGGAGCTGGGGCGTGCACGCGCCACACGCGTGCGTGCGGTAGGAGGAGAGAAAAACGCGGGGAAAGAAAAGAGAGAAGGAAGGAGGGATTCGGCATCGCAGCGCGAGCCTAGGTAAAGGAGAAGAGCGGAGAAAATGGATGGATGATACTCCTCCTCCTCCTCCTCCTCTCCTTCTGCTCTTTGTGTGCGTGCGTGTGTGTGTGCGCGCGCGCCTGGCTGCCAGTGTGTATGTCCTGTGTTTCCACTCTAGCTCGCGGAAGAATGTCTGCCTGTGTGTGTGTGTGTGTGTGTGTGTGTGTGTTGTGTTCGCCATGCTTGTGCGACTCCTGCTAGCTTCTGCTCTGTGGAGAAAAGATGGTAAAGGGGGGGGGGGGGCATGCGATTCGTGCTGCACGCGCACACACACACACACACACACACACGCACGCGCGCGCGCATGTGCGCTGCATTATTGTGTGAGATCCAGATGTGGCCTGCGTACAGCGGTGTAGCGCGCGACCAGTGAAGCCTTCACTGCAGAGCTGCAGAATGCATACAAAAGAACACACGCACGCGCGCGCGTGCGTGTGTGTGTGTGTGTGTCACAGACAGACCTCTGTCTGTGTGTGTGTGTGTGTGTGTGTGTGTGTGTGCATACAGACTGAGCTATGGTTTTATGCTTGTGTGTGTGTGTGTGTGTGTGTGTGTGTGTGTGTGTGTATACAGACTGAGCTATGGTTTTATGCTTGTGTGTGTGTGTGTGTGTGTGTGTGTGTGTGTGGACAGAACTGTTTTTTTATGCTTGTGTGTGTGTTCGTGTGTGTGTGTGTGTGCGTGTGCGTGTGTATACAGACTGAGCTATGGTTTTATGCTTGTGTGTGTGTGTGTGTGTGTGTGTGGACAGAACTGTTTTTTTATGCTTGCCTGTGTGTGTCTGTGGTTGCATGTTACATACAAGCCTGCACACCTCTGTGTGTGTGTGTGTGTGTGTGTGTGTAGACTGACCTATATTATTTATACTTGTCTGTGTATTTCTGTGTGTGTGTGTGTGTGTGTGTGTAGATGTTTATAGTTGTGTGTGTGGACTGAGCTATGATTCTTAAGCTTGTCTTATATATGTGTAGTATAAACTATATTAGTGTTGTAGACAGCTAGGCGAATGTGTGTGTTTGTGTTGGGTGTGTATATGTATACAAGGTGTTTATCAGATTTGTCCATGTGTTTAAGTGTGTGAGTGTGTGTTCGTGTTCATGCAATGCTCAAGACCTAAAAAATGAGCCAAGAGGAATTATATTAAATGAATTACACATGCTGCTGCACTGAGTAATATTTGACCTTACACATACTGGGACATAACGTTTTATTTGGACGTATCTGCAGCCAAGTCTCGCTGGCGGACGTTTTGTGCTAAAATCTCACCGTACTTAAGAGAATTCTCAACGTCGTCCATCTTCACCAGAGGCCCAGAACCGCCAGCAACAGAGCGGCTCACCGATCCATGAGTCCAACTGTAGCTCGGAATATTGTGGGCTGCTCACATGGCGTGTTTTGTGTACAGATTGTTAAAGAGGTGGCATTATTTGCATTGGCTATTTAGATATTCTTTACAGGTTTCAATCATCTTGTCATCCTAACGTTCATTTTACTCCGAGTTGTCGTGAACAATAGAGTGATTTGAGTGTGTGTGTCAGTGTGTAGGTATATATGTCAGTGTGTATGCATGGATGTAATTGTGTGTGTTTTCAGACCAACATATTTGAGATCCTTAAACACACTGCTGGATTTTGTGTGTGTGTGTGTGTGTGTGTGTGTGTGCAGTCAGTGCTTGGGGTGTTAAGATTTAATTATCAAGTGGGCTGTGTTCTATATATAGTCGCATACTCTATAAATAAAGTGTGTGTGTGTGTGTGTGTGTGTGTTTATGTGCTTATGAATGAAAGTCAAGGCCTCAGTTTCTGTTTCTCTTTCTCTCTTGATCTGTCGATATTCATTGACTCATTGAATGTGTGCTATCAAAAACAGGGTCTTATCTTATTACTGTTTTCAATACCAATTGAATACCAGACATTTTCGAAATAAGTAGCGGAAAAAAAATAACAGCGTTTGTAAAACGCTTAATTCTGATTGGTCGAAAAAGTTTAAGGTTTTTAAGATGGATGGATTTGCGAATTTCTTGATAAAATGACAAGCTGCGATATTTTTTGTCGTATAAGCTTCAAGAGAGAGATCAAGTGCAGGAAAAACAACTGTTTATAGCTGCTGTAATGTAAGGGATAACAGGGATTAATTTGCTCTGTGGATGTTGCACAACTTTGAATTGAACTATAAATGGATTGTCATTGTTATATAAATAAAGGAAATTGTAATCCGTTGCAAGTTGCTCTATAAAAAGAACTTGATAGACTTTATAAAACAAAATTCATTCTGTTATTAGGGAAATAATCAACTTGGAGGTGGCTATAGAAACTCTTTTTCCCATTAGGCTGCATCACAACACCCCACCATTGGTTATTTTTCTAGAACAGCTTGCCCCTTAGGGTTTTATTTATTACATACACTATGTTGCCAAAAGTTTTGGGACGTCTGACTTTGTTCCCGCCCTTTGCAGCTATAACAGCTTCAACTCTTCGGGGAAGGCTTTCCACAAGGTTTAGGAGTGTGTTTATGGGAATTTTTGACCGTTCCTCTAGAAGCGAATTTGTGAGGTCAGGAGCTGATGTTGGACGAGAAGGCCTGGCTCGCAGTCTCCGCTCTAATTCATCCCAAAGGTGTTCTATGGGGTTGAGGTCAGGACTCTGTGCAGGCCAGTCCAGTTCCTCCACACCAAACTCTCTCATCCATGTCTTTATGGAGCTTGCTTTGTGCACTGGTGTGCAGTCATGTTGGAACAGGAAGGGGTCATCCCCAAACTGTTCCCACAAAGTTGGGAGCATGAAATTGTCCAAAATGTCTTGGTATGCTGAAGCATTAAGAGTTCCTTTCACTGGAACTAAGGGGACGAGCCCAACCCCTGAAAAACAAAACACCTGAATTCAATGATTTGGAGGGGTGTCCGAAAACCTTTGCCAATATAGTGTATATGGTACACAATGTGGCACAGTCTAAATGTTTCAAAACAAAACAACCAACAGGAAGCGAACGTATCTAGAAATTCACTCCATTGGCCCTGATTGTGTTATCATTTCCATATAGTGATAGAAAAAAAGTTGACTCTCCTGTAGATATACAGAATAATGGAGGGTCAATGTTTCAGGTGAGGGTCAGGTGAAGCAGACAAAACATACATTACATGACCAAAGGTCTTTGGACATTTGACCATCACATCCACATGTGGGGCATCCCAAAATTGTTCAAACTGTCCAAAGCCATTAAAGTATGACAACGCCCCTGTGCACAGAGCTCCATTAAGTCAAGTCACTTGAGTTCCCAAGAGCCCGACCTCAATCCCAATGACAACAACAAGCTTATGTGGGTGTGATGGTCAGGTGTCCACAAATTTTTGGCCATGTGTATATAAACATATTATATGCCACTGTACCTTCTGCTGCTATCAGCAACATATCAACTTATTTGTTTGTTATACTGTACATATTTAAATCTAGTTAGCTAAAGCAGAAACTGAGCTATGTTGTTTAAAGTGTTTAAACACTCATAGCTCTTACGTGTTGTGTGTTTGTGTGTGTGTGTTTTACAGTATTTAATCATCTGAGTACTGTGCATTGTGTGTTCATTGATCAATGGAAGAAATGGAGTGATGAAAACCAGAACTCACAAAGAGCCGGTGAGAGAAAACATTCAGAATTGGTGCTTTCACCCTCATTTTAAAACCTTTTTCAACAACTCGCAGATTGCAAACTGTGACATCAAACCTGATGGAACCAGCTGGATTAGCAGTTGATGCAAATATGTTTGTTCTACATGTTTGTTCATTCGTCCATCCTTCCATCTACCTTTTAGTGCATCCATCCGTCCATACATCCACGCATGTATGGACAGATAAATTGATGGATTGATTTATTTTCTATTTGCTCTTCCAGCCATCCATCTACCTGTTTGTCCATCCACCCATCCATCCATCCATCCATCTATCCATCTAACTGTTTACTCATCCATACGTCCATCCATCCATCCATCCATTACCTAACCACTACCACCATACCTGGCTATATGTTTTAATAGAAATTTCTTGATATTGGACTCACACTTTAAGACTGAATTATCCTCCTGTCCTCTTGAATTCCCAAAATAAAGTACATATCTATCTATTTCTGTCTTCTGCTCTTGATGTCATTCTCTCTTCTTCTCCTCAGATGCCCGTACGTAGTGGGCGAAGGCGGGGTGGCAGTGAGGAGCGGAGGGGGAGACGTCCACATCCTAGCCCATCTCGAGCTGAACGAAATGAGCGTCAAACAGTAAAGAAAAAAACCTCTCGCATTTTTCCTTTCTCGTACTACTTTTCCATCTTTCTCACGTTCTTTCTACAATAAAACAAATATAATGAAACAAATAGAAAATGCTTCTAGTAAGTGAGGAATTTATTTCTGAATATGATGATAGACCCTAAGAATTTAAGGGTTAATGCAGATTAACATTAAGCTAGCTAAGCAAACAAGTTAGTTGTGTTCAAATTTATTCTAAACATCTTTCATACCAGTGAAAAATATATTTTTCTTTAAATATATTGGTTAAGAACATTTTAACTGTAAAATACAATTTGGTATGTTTAGCAGAGAGCTGCAGGAGAAGAGCTTGGTTGTTTTAACAGACGACCACAAGGACAGGATTCATCCGAAAGCGATGGAGAGCAAACTATTCCTCCACCAAAAAGACAGAAGGTCCAGGTACCATTTCCCACTTATCTGTTTTCTAAAGTTTGCAGTTTGTTTATTAAACATGGGGCAGAAATTGATTATGACTCTGTCTGTCGAAACATGTATGTATATTAATATATATATATATATATATATATATGTATACATGTTTGTTTTTTTACTGCAAGGACTCTTTGTCCAGTGCCCCAACATCAACCCATTCAACTGGCACAACAACTTCAGCACCGCATCCAACTTCATGCAACACCCAGTCACGAGAAAGCGACAACGAAGATGGGCAGTCACAAGGCAGCCGCAGCTCAGCTGGAGGAAGCTTAGCCAATAGCAGCAGTAGTATTAGCAGTGGGCGGGATATAGATCAGGACAATCGGTCCTCTTCGCCGAGCCTCTCTGGCTCCCCATTGGCCAGTTTGGACTCTGAATCAGACTCACCGGATTCACCAAAGCAAGGTGGGAAGGTGAAAGAAGGAGTGTTGCCTAAACTGGGAGGGGCAGGAAGGGGGAATGACAGTGGTAGCGGAGAATGTCGGGACACTGAGGGGAAGGAAGCAGATTTATCAGTACTGAAATCACCTTCATCTCTTTGTCCTTTGAGTGAGACCAGCAGTGCCAGAAAGCCCTACTTTCCTGTTGACCCTAAAATAGTGCCCAAGATGGAGTTCTCCACTGTTGTGGGCGATGAGGCATTACATGGCTGCAGCCGCAGCAATGTCAACCCCAAAACGGCCTCTCAGTGTGGAGGAAAGATGGTGGTTGGTGGACCAGACTATCCCAATGTTAGCCATGCTTCGTCCTCTGCTCTTCCACCGCCACCTGCTCTGAAACCTCTCGAGGCAGGCCAAAGTGCTCCTGGTGATGTTAAAATGGAGAAAACTGAGAAATGTGACAAGGCTCCACCCTCTCTGCTTCCACAGGCCACCTCCATACCCCAACAGCCCCCTCCCCCTCGCCACACTCATCACTACAGCCCGACTACATTGTCAGGCAGTGCTGTTTCCACTTGCCCTGGAAACTGGGGATATACACGTTACCCAGGTGTCCACCATACACCTGTGCAACAGCAACAATTGCCCTCTGTCTACAACCCCCCATCCTCCACCCGTCACTCATCCCATCCCCCCTACCTGCCTCCCCCACACCCACCCCACCCACACAGGGAGTACTTGCCCAGGTACAGCAGTCCAGCAGAGCGGGACAGGACTGCAAGGGACATTGCAATTAAAGATGGCACTGCTGGTTCTGGTGCACACAACAGTGCTAATATGGGAAGTGACTTTTTAACTCCTGTTCCAGGACAGAACCGAGAATTTGGAGCACCAGGTCGAGATGGGCCATCAGGGGGTCGGGAATTCCGACCGGGATTCCGGGAAAGGGATGCACTGAGAGACTTCTCTTTCCAGAATCAGAAGCAGCAACATGTAGCACAGAGTCGGGACTTTGGACCTGGTGGAGCAAGTGGGCCAGTGGGTGCAGGTGGATGTCATCCAAGAGATAAGGAGGGGAGATGGGGAGAGTTTGCAAGCCAGATAAGGGAAGTAGGTGGCAACAGCAATCCAAGTAATGTCAACCAAGTAAATATTAGCACTTCAAACACCAGTTTACCATCTACTTCTCCCCAAAACAGTTCAGCCACCCCAAACAAAGAGTTTCAGACTGCAGTGGAGCAGGTGGGGCAAGGGCATCAAGGACATCAAGTCCCTGCTACTGGGTCAGATCCTCCCCCCACTGCACACTTCCTAAGGGAATACCCTCCACCAGAGACCAAGGAGTACCCTTCAGCAGGGTCTCAACCTTCATCTGCCCCTCATCCTGGTTCGTCCAGAGAATACCCAAGTCCCACCAGACTTGCTTCAAATATGGGTCGGGATTTTGCTGGAGGGCCTGCTGTTCCCCACCCACACTTTATGGTCCAGCCAGGCCTGACTGTCCAATCTAGGGAGAGAGAAAGAGAGAGGGAGAGGGAAAGAGAAAGGGAGAACAGTGCTCCATCTTCCATTTATCATAATCGTAATCAGCCACCGTCTCTTTCTCCTTCCTCATCTTCTTCCACACATGGACACCAGCCTCCTGCTTCTTATCCCCCAACTTCCCACAGCCAGCAGCCTCTTCCACCATCCACACTTCCACCTAGTCAGACTCGGCCAGGGCAGTACCCCTCATCCAATCAGAGTCCTCCCACTACTCTCTCTCCGCTTCCTAGTCCATCAACAAATCAAATGGGAGGATTTCCCACATTTTCATCAACTTCTGCACCGTCTGCATCAGGTACGGTCACTTCCTGTCTGTCTGGGTGCCGACCGGCTCCTTATCATGGCACTTTAAACAGTCACACTCCTTTTGCTGGTGCTTACCATGGCAATAGTAACCATAGCAGCACTTCAGCTTCCAGCAATCCAAATAGCAACAATAGTGTTAACAGTCACATGCAGTTGCATTCACCCACACCCTCCAAAATCCAACCACATCTCTGCAACCCTGTTGGCCCACCCAGTAATACACCCGCTGGTGCTGACGGCCAATCCGAATCGTCATCTTGTTCTTTGCCACCACCTGTCATAAAGGAGGAGCCAATAGAAGAGAGGGAGGAAACTGAGAGTCCACCTTCTGTGCTCAGAAGCCCCTCGCCTGAGCCAAAGGCCATTGATATTCCAATTCATGCTAGCCAATCTGCTCGGTAAGACTTTTCTATACTTGTTAATTTTCCACAAGCCTCAGTTAATCTACAATGTGCATTTACATACCACACAGGATAAATGGAGGGTTTTATACTATGTATAAGATGTTACTTAAATTCCCATGGGAAGATACCATTTTGCTAGCTTCAGTAATTTACAGATACATATTTTTTACTGTACTGTAATGTAAAATGATTTAGTGAAAATCTTTGCTTTTTTTTTAGGTTCCACAGGGTTCTAGATCGTGGCAGTGGGAATTCATGTGTTCGCACTGACGTCATCTTCATCCCTCTGGACGGATCTAAACTCTGGAAAAAGAGAAATGAGGCAATCGAACGAGCCAGGCGAGAGGTGGAACAGAGAGCTCGGGACTTGAGAGAGAAGGAGAGAGAGCGAGAGAGGGAGAGAGAGAGGGAGAGAGAGAGGGAGAGAGACCTGGAGAGGCACTTACAGGTGAGAAAGTGGCTGGAAATGTTGAGGATCAAGAGGGAACAAACACTTGACTTAATTATTAATAAAGATTTGCCATATATTTTCCCTTTAAACCCTGGTCACTTACCCTTTTTCATATGTATTCCCTGACCATTGTCAAGAGGAGAACGTGGAGCTACAGATACTTCAATATTATTAAATTATTTGGTCATAACGACAGTGTCTGTTTCACTCGTTCTTGCTAGCTGTAGCTCTCTCTTTATGCAGTGACAGAATGACTAAACTTTGCTGTACAAGAAATTACTAACAAACTACAATAAATTTAGGCAGCAGCACTGTTCATTCAGCTGTCTTCAGCCAAAGCCACTTTCTCCTGATCACGGTGGTGGTGGTTCCAGAGACTGTCAAGGGCATGAGACGGAAATACACCCTGCTTGGAATGCCAGTCTATTGAAGGGAAATTTAGAATCCACAGTACACATTTTAGATTGTTTTTTGTGGTGGGAGGAAATCCTGGAGAAAAGCCACATGAGCATGGGCAGAACATGCAAAACTGAGGTGCAGTTATGCCAGCTGTTGCATTAGCCTTTATTTCTGAATGCATGGAAATCCAACAGCTAGCAATCCCAAGTGCATAGTTTAACTCAGTTTTAAGCAACCTGGTTGGAAATTATGTATTATATATTTAAAATTTAGATTTTTCACATCTAGATTTTAGCTAAACCTAAGGAACTGGTAGCAAGCATAACACTACGGTTATGGTATAACTAAGAGCAGTGGAAACACTAATATGCATTGAACAGCTTTACAATTCACTCCCCTTCAAACATAGGCGATAAGTGTTCTCGCCAGCCCCCTTCCTCTAAATATGTACTTAATACCCATGTATTAAGCCTATTAAATTTTGGCTAACCACATATACAAGTGTAGGAGTTTGGTATAGTGGTCCAAGTAACACTTGTTATCCATGGGTAAGTAAGGAGGAGAAGATTATTCCTATGTTTAAAAATGCTTTTTACTCTTTCTCCATCTCTCAGCAGAAGGACAGTAATCCTGGAACAGTGCCCCGTCAGGGCTCTTCTCTCTTCTTCTCTCCTTCCTCCTCTATTCTCATGGATCCTTCTTCCTCATCCTCTTCTCCCTGCATAAACCCCACCCACCACCCTGCCCACCACCCTGCCCACCACCCTGCCCACCACCCCGCCCATCACCCCGCCCACTCAATCCACCCATCTCATGCCCACTCTCTCCACCCTTCACTCTCTCATTCAATCCCTCACTCCCTTCTTCTACCTTCTGTTGGGGGTCTCGGTCCATATCTTGGACCTGATACGCCAGCATTGAGGACACTGAGCGAATATGCCCGTCCTCATGCAATGTCACCACTTGGCACAGCCAATCGGGCTCCACCTCATTTTCACCCCCACCCCCATCCGCATTCACACCCTCACGTGCACCCCTCCCTCTTCCTGTCCCAATTCCAAAACCCTGCCTTTGCTCATCCACATCACCTTCCCGCTGATGCGGCCACCGCAGCAGCTATCCTTGGATTTCTTTATGGAACTGGCTTGGAAGGAGGCCACGGTCACCCTGGGGCAGGGCCAGTGGCAGGGCCTGGCCCAGGAGGAATGGCAGGCCTAGGGGCCGGACTTGGAGGGATGGGGTTTCCGCACTCAGTGACTGCTCACAGGGAGCGAATGAAGTCAGGGTTTGACTTTAAAAGCGAATTTGACTCACATACACACTCTCATTCACACTCCTTACTGCTAGGAGGAGGGGCTGGTGGTGGAGCTCCAACCAGTGAGGTTGCCCTCTATGGAACTCCTCCACCACCAGCTCCGCCCCCTCAAGCCCTTGCTACAGTTGCAAGAAATCCGAGTGCTGTCCCTCCGACCTTGTCAACCCCACCAACTTCTTCTTTGTTACCGCCTTCCTTGCCTAGTCATGCCCCTCCAACTGTAAACCCTATAGGTCCTGCCCCTCCCCCTCCTCCCCCTGCACCTCCCCCACCTCCGCCTGCACCCACGGCTTCTTCTCTCCATCACCCCTCATCTCACTCCTCCCATCCTGCCCAGCCCTCAGCCCCTGAAGGTTACTCTGCTCCGAGTCGGACTCCACCTAGCACGGAGAGAGCAAGGAGTGTGGAGAGAGAGAGGGAGAAGGAGAGAGAGAGAGCACTGCCAGGTGGAGACAGGGAAAGAGGAGCCCCAGCAACCCCAGCCGGGGGTGGAACCTCAGGAGGAGGTGGGGCTTCAGGAGGAGGTGGAGCAGGAGAGTCTATGGGGCGACTGCAAATGCTAAATGTGACTCCACATCATCACCAGCACTCACACATTCACTCTCACCTGCATCTACACCAGCAAGATACAGGTAACTGTCACAAATGACACACTTTGGTATTAACATTATACAAATTGTAAGAATGTTAAAACAAGGAGTAAACATTGTAACTTTTGCATAGACAAACCACAGCTCACATATAAATGCTAATATTAGCTAGGTAATGATCTAGTTATTGCTACTTGTAAGCTGAGTTAATCATTCGAATGTGCTGATGGGAAAAACATGATAGCTTTTATTATGGACAAAAGAATAGCCCAGATTTATTTCATATAAAGTTCCGTGAAGAAAAAATACACCTTGTTAATGAGTCTAGCTGTAAATGTATTCATTTTTACATTAATTGTAAAAATTAAATGTCAAACATTCTAAAAAGATCAATGTTTATCTAATGTTAAAGAGCAAGAAAATATTAAGAACTGTCTATAAAATAAGTCTATACATTATCCATTTCAAATGAGATATAAATTATTTAAAAGTATAATTTTAGAAAACTAATTATAAAACAATCCTGAAATCCATTAATTACATATTAATTTTTTTTATTCGAAAAGATTAGATTTCAGCACTGTTTTATTTTTTTCCCCCCTATATATATAATTTACAGCACCTAGCAGCGTGCACCCGCTCATTGATCCGTTAGCGACGGGAGCTCCGTTACCACGGCTACCGTATCCAGGATCCATCATCACACACCCGCTCACAGAGAGCGACGTACTGCGACAGCAACTCTTCGGTAACACACAGTGCTGACACACACCTCTTGTAACACACAGTTCTTAAGAACAAAAGAAACCTTTTAGTTACTGAGATTAGAAATTAGAATTAGGAATATCTCAAAATAGTGTGCGTGTATGTGTGTGTGTGTAATGTGAGTGTTTTCACCTAAATGAGCTATAAAGAGCTGACCCATTTGCAAATGTGTGTGTGTGTGTGTGTGTGTGTGTGTGTAGGTGCTCCGTTCCGTGATTTACCCCCCCACTCCTCCATGCATCATCAGAACACAGAGCTACAGATCCAGAGACTCGCGCTGGAGCAGCAGTGGATCCATCACCACCATCACTCTCTCACACAGGAAGAGTATTACAGGTACACACACACACACACACACACACACACACACACATACACACACCAATAAATCCAGCCACATCATTAACGTTGCCCTCTTTTTGATCTTCCTTGTAGCCACCTGAAGAAGGAAAGCGACAAAACGCTGTGAGCGCCGAACCGAGCGACGGAGAAACACGGGAAAGTGCAAATAAACAAATGAAGGAAGTGACAGGAGTGATCACGATCTCTTGACACACAACACTAACACAACAACACAACAGCGACGGTCCGACAGTCTGAGTGCGCAATTCTGGCATGTTGTTTATCAAACACTAGGGTTACAGTCATATTACTCAGACACGGCAGTACAATGCGCTCCGATTGGCTGAGAACGACCACACACGATAACGCAAATACTTGTTTCTGATTGGCTCACAGGTGACCATCATATTATGTTAACATCATCTAAAATGGCGGACAATTTGGCTGTGTGCAGCATTATCTATAACTTAAGTCCAAGACATACATTGGTATTTGTGTAGTAAATAATTCTCAGATTTAGTCTTAACCTAGATTTTTAAGCCTGAAAAAAAAAGCAGACGAATAAAGTGGATCGCTTTTTGAGGGTGAAATAAGCTGTCAGTTATGATACAATAACATAAAAAAAGATTATAGATGACCACTAGTATTAGTTTAATATACTGCAGATCTAATAGCTATTAATAATAATTCCCTTGTTTTCTCTTGAAGTTAATAAAACAATAAAACAACAACAACAAAAAAAATCAGCCACAAAGAACGAATCTATATGTTCTGAAGACTTTCATGTGGTGGAAAACCTAAAGTTTACAAGATTACTGTGATTGTTTACAAAGCACAGACCCTGGAGAATTTTATTGTTAAATAAACAAGAAGTTTAAGAAAACGTCACCATACTGGCAGTTTTAATTTGTTAAACAAGAGCCTGCTTTTAATCCGTTTCAAATTCGCCCACGTCATCTATACGAATCATGAATTAGTTGTTGCTCCAGAAACTCAGAGCTTCACCTTCTGACCAATCAAATTGTGGTTTAAGTTTATGAATTAAGAAATCCCCTTTAAATGGCACTCTGTACTGTAGATTTCCTACGCAAAACATGAATTTCAGGGTAAAATACACTATATTGCCAAAAGTTTTGGGACACCCCTCCAAATCATTGAATTCAGGTGTAGTTTTTCAGGAATTGGGCTCAGCCCCTTAGTTCCAGTGAAAGGAACTCTTAATGCTTCAGCATACCGAGACATTTTGGACAATTTCATGTTCCCAACTTTGTGGGAACAGTTTGGGGATGACCCCTTCCTGTTCCAACATGACTGCACACCAGTGCACAAAGCAAGGTCCATAAAGACATGGATGAGCGAGTTTGATGTGGAGGAACTTGACTGGCCTGCACAGAGTCCTGACCTCAACCCCATAGAACACCTTTGGGATGAATTAGAGCGGAGACTGCGAGCCAGACCTTCTCGTCCAACATCAGTGCCTGACCTCACAAATGCGCTTCTACAGGAACGGTCAAAAATTCCTAAAAATTCTCCTAAACCTTGTGGAAAGCCTTTCCAGAAGAGTTGAAGCTGTTATGGCTGCAAAGGGCGGGACACCTCCATATTACATTCATGTGCATATAAAAGCAGATGTCCCAAAACTTTTGGCAATATAGTGTATTTGGATCTCCTATCTAACAAAATGCACTTCATATAATCACAAATTAGATACATAGGTCTTCCTGTGAAATTTTCAAAGGATTTCTTTCATATGAAAAATGAAAGACAGGAAACTTGTTTACTAGAAAAGCACTTAAAGAAAGATGAATCATCTGCTAAATCTGCATTAGCTGTTCAGTTTTGGCTACACACCCTAGCTAGCTACGTGTGGAACTTTAGCTAGCTAGGCTGTTTATTTAAAGAAGTTCTCAAGTCTGTAGATTGTTTAGAAAAACATGTCGAAGTCGGCCGAAACGTTATCATTTATCAGTACGTTTTTGGCTCAAACGATGAGTTGTTTTTTTTTATATCGAATTTCACATTTATGTCCCAGACTTAATAGAATGCATTGTACCGTGTCAAATTTCACTGACGTCAACCTTCGCCAGCGAACACCTTCAAAAATGGGTGTGTGGGACGTGAATAAGGACAAAGGCTTGATAAGGGATGTAATAAACAGTCATTGTAGTGCACTCAGATGTTGAGATCCTGCGAAATCAGACTTTCTCTTTTTTTGTCTTTGCATGTAGCTATAAACAAATAAACAAACAAACAAAAAAAAAAGCCCTGACATTTTAATTTTTGGGCTAATACTTAAAAAAAAAAAGTACTTTTTTTTCCCTAGTGACTCACTCCATGTGAGTGAGCGTGTACTCGAGTGTGCATGTGTACCTACACTCCGCTCTCATACACCCTTTCTTTGTAGTATTGTTCTTAATTATTATGATTAATATCAATGTTGTCAATGTTTGTTAATAATTATGTAATTATACAAACATATTATTTTGTGTTTTGACATATTTTTTTACATTTTCATGGTACCGTTTATTTTTTATTTTTATTTAGAATTTTACTTGTGGGGGGGGGATAAAAAGGAAAAAAAAATAAATAAAATCGCAAGATTACAATTGAAAGGAAAAACGTCTGGAAATCTGGGAAATAAATCTTTTTTTCCTAAAGCTGTGTTTAATTTGTATTTTTTTTTTTTTTTTTAAAAAAGAAAAAGAAAAATATGTGTGTTTATAATCTTTATGCAATATGTGTTTGTGAATGTAAAATAATACATTAAAAAATATATAAAATTAAAAAATGTAAAAAAAAAAATCCAAAATATTCAACACAACCGATTCTGTTAGAACTGGAAATATTGTTATTAATTTTTAGGGTGTTTTCTTTCGCCATGGGAATTTCAATTTCTCAATTCTGATTGGTCCAAGGTGTTGATTAATTTTCCATAACAGCATTGGACAGTAGTTCAGGCTAAAAAGGCAAATCTCAGGTTTTTAGAGTAACATTTCTAAATGTGTACCTGACTTTTAAAATGCAGGTTGGTCAAGGAATTGATCAAGAACAGGAAATAACTTTCAGCAGATGTTCCATGCAACATTAAACAATAAATGGATAAAAAATGAAGACATCTCATTCTTTAAAAAGTAATCCTTATCAATTTGTTGTCATGGGAAACTCTTTCCTGCAAAATGTTATTCTAAAAAAAAAAAGAAGCAAAGTTTGCATCAAATGTGTTGAATTTAATTTAAATAATTAGTTTACATACACTATATTGCCAAAAGTTTTGGGACACCCCTCCAAATCATTGAATTCAGGTGTTGTTTTTCAGGGGTTGGGCTCGGCCCCTTAGTTCCAGTGAAAGGAACTCTTAATGCTTCAGCATACCGAGACATTTTGGACAATTTCATGCTCCCAACTTTGTGGGAACAGTTTGGGGATGACCCCTTCCTGTTCCAACATGACTGCGTACCAGTACACAAAGCAAGGTCCATAAAGACATGGATGAGTGAGTTTGGTGTGGAGGAACTTGACTGGCCTGCACAGAGTCCTGACCTCAACCCCATAGAACACCTTTGGGATGAGAGTTCCTTTGACTGGAACTAAGGGGCCGAGCCCGACCCCTGAAAAACAACACCTGAATTGAATGATTTGGAGGGGTGTCCCAAAACTTTTGGCAATATAGTGTATATTACAAATAATTTACCTGTGATAAAACATTCAATGTACTGTAATTACCAGATATGACCACAGGGTGGCAGAAAAGTTACATTTTCAGTCAAATTTCAGGTTTCAAGACTTAAATCGTACCAAAAATGTAAAAGTATATATAAAGGGTGTCAATAGCAAATTAATACTAAGACACAGAATGATCATTTATTAAAGTAACTGCGAAAATGGCCTTATTTCTACGTTGCAATGAAAAATATAAACGCTGACGCTTTTTTTCTCATTCAGAGTTCACTCGGCTTAAAAAGAATCATTGATCGAATTAGGGAATGAATACGGAATTTTTTAACACTTTAATAAAATTCTGACATAATTCTGAGGTATTTGGCAGGCGTGTGTGTGTGTGTGTGTGCATGTGTGTGTGCAGTTCCACCGAAGAGCCAGCGTCGTACAAAGTACGCCATTTCACCCGCTACCAAAGCGTTGCTATGACGACGCTCCTCCTACTATTCCACCTGCAAATGCTTAATTTTCCCGCTGCCACGCCTCATTTTTTTTTGGACCGGACACGCCCCTCCCTGCTCCCTTTTGCGTGCGCTCTCCATGGCTACGTCTACAACCGCGAACTAGTGCCACTCAGGATGATCAGATAGCGACAGGTGGCGTGCTATTTTAACACCATATTGAGTTTAGCGCGGAAGTATGCGGTTTTGGACGCGGCCCAAGTGAGACCGGCGGGCCGTGAAGAGAGAGAGAGAGAGAGAGAGAGAGAGAGAGAGAGAGAGAGACGAGCAGGATATTACTCACGTAAACAAGTCGGCGTGTCAGACCGGACGCGGCGCACGCTAAAGGTGAGTCGTGTTTTTTTTTTTCACCTTCTGGGAAATGGCTTTAAACTATTAATTTATTTATTTTTGCTGAATTCGCTTTCAGTGGCTACGCGAACGTGAATAAACTGAGAGAAATAAACCTTTGGTGTTTTAATAATTTAGCTTTTAAGTTGAGGCTAAATTGCACAGTCTGTACCTATTGATAACTTCCTTCCGAAAATTCCCGAAAATGTCCGAACTTCAAATCCAATCTGAGGCATTTGCAATAGAATAACCTATATATGCTCAAAGAAGTTATATTTACAGAAAATAATAGATCGGGGTTATGACAGTAATGGAGTTCTAGGAGATTTTTGTGAGTATTTCTGTTAATCAGACGAACGTTAACTGCCGACTTTTGATTCATTTAAACGACTCGTGTCAACGAATCGATTCACTGTAAACGATTCCTATATTTATAACAGGCATTACGATTCATTTGAGTGATTCGGTTCGTTCGAGATTATGTTTACTCTAAAATTTGAGTAGTGGTGTCTGAGTGTTAAGGACATCAGTGTGATGATAAATAGCTTATTCTCTTTTAATTAATAAAAGACAGGCAAGGAGCAGTGCAAAAATGATCTACGGATTATATATTGCTTATGTTATATTTCTTCTTAAATTCTATATATATATATTTGTATAATTGTCATTCATTAATAAACACACGTTTGACATTAGTAGAGTTTTAGTAAAATAATCCACTTCCAGACGCTAAAAGTAACTCGATTTCATCTTGATCCGCATTGCGGCACCCCATCGTTGATTGTTTTCCTTCAACATGACACCTACAAGTGTTTTATTCCTGACATAATGGCCTACACTTTGCAGATGTTCATGTGGCATTGAACAGAAACTGATTCTCTTCCACTGTTCACTGTAATGGAAGTTACATTTCCATCCATTTGCTTTTTGTGCACAAAGTGTCTTCAGAAGCGCACAGCTGTTCAAGGTTAAAGATCTTGCACAAATCCAGAAAAAAGCCTCGCGGGCACACATCCACTAATGTAAAATGATTCAAGGGGGGCACGGTGGCTTAGTGGTTCGATTCCCGCCTCTGCTGTGTGTATGGAGTTTGCATGTTCTCCCCGTGCCTCGGGGGTTTCCTCCGGGTACTCCGGTTTCCTCCCCCGGTCCAAAGACATGCATTGTAGGTTGATTGGCATCTCTAAATTGTCCGTATTGTGTGAGTGAATGAGAGTGTGTGTGTGCCCTGCGATGGGTTGGCACTCCGTCCAGGGTGTATCCTGCCTTGATGCCCAATGACGCCTGAGATAGGCTCCCCGTGACCCGAGTGTAGATCGGATAAGCGGTAGACAATGAATGAATGAATAAAATGATTCAAATGAATCATTTGACACCAAAATGACAAAAAAAACAACATTTTGGTCTGTTGCAAATGCATATGTTTATTCAGATTGATGAGGAAAAAAAAGAAAAAGCTATGAATAGAACCGCAGATTATCGTTGAAGATACATTTACGTGCTCACTACATCGGGCGTGACACAGTGGCTCTGTTTAGTGCAGGAGAATCATTAGAGATTCATCTGCAGAAGAAAATATCATCATCCGTTTTATTGCACCAACTTTGATTTACTTAGTAAACGTAACTGTAAATAAACAACAGCACATTAGACGTTTTCTTTTCTCTCATTTTGTTGAATATAACATATTTTAGGTGATTTAAAAATAAATGAAAAAAATGTGATGAAAAATTGATTTTATTTATTTAATAATCTGAAAGGAGACGCTTTACCTCAAAGCACTGACGTTGAATATGTTTCCATAAAATCTTAAATAAATCTCTTTTCTGAAATAATTACAATGGCAACAGTTTTGTGTTTTTTTTATTTATTTTTTTTATTTTAGGTTATTAGGTGTAAATTATGTGCAAGTCCTTACAAAATGCAAATAATTGCAGGTTTTAAGTAATAAAAAAAAAAAGGTATGATTCGTCGTGATTTAATCTGTTTACAGTTAATACTGCGGAATTTCCAGGAAACTTCCTGTTATAACTCGCGTTTTAGCAAGCTGCCGTACTCTGGAATGAGCAAAACAAACAAAAACATGTTATGATGAACGAGTCCACACCTCCCGACCAATCAGAACATGAATACAGCCATTAATTAATTATTACTATTTTTTGTTCTACAACTGCGCGAAACATAAGCGGCGTCACCAGTTCCATGGCACTCTTTGTGTGCTCGCAGGTGTGTCAGTATCACTGCCATACTGAGAGTATTACATCATCCTGTTTTGCTTTGCAAACCTTCCCCTTCATCAGCACATCTACTGCAAACACACACACACACACCCCATGTAGGAGACTCCATTAACTGTGACGTGAACTCGTTAGCTTTGATTCCTGTTTTTAATCTGACAACGTGCCAGGAAATCTGTTTGGTTTTTTTTAGCAGCGCTAGATTAAAAATAAAACTGAAGGTGTACAAAGGTGTGACAGTTCTTTCACCTGAGGGGGGGTGGAAGAAACACTCTTACTTTAGCTGAACTCACTCGGCACCCCAGCTTTTGTAATATTAATAAATCTGAATAAATAACTTCTAAACATTTTCTTGGAAATTTGAAGATCCTTTTCCCTCCTTTTGGTTTCTTTCTTTAAAAAAAGGAAAAAAATGAAATGACGTGAGCATGTGTGTATACTCTGCGGTTTAGTTTTCACTATCTACATATCGCATGTATGTGCAAGTATTAACCATTGTGTGTTCTCTCTCTCTCTCTCTCTGTATATAGTGATGCAGGTGGATCGTCGCTGGACAGAGGTTTTTAATAACTCGGTGCGCGAGGCCATGCGCAGAGAGGAGACGCCGAATTTGTCGAAGAGCTTGTGCCTCTCTGCCGGTCCGTCCACCACACGATCTCAACCGCTGACGATCAGGAACAGCCACAGGTTCATTACGCTCTCCTTCGATCAAAACCGATCGTTCAGCAGCGACGCACTTAAGCTATCGTTAAATGATCACCGTTTTGTTTTCCAGCTCCAAAGGAGAGTTCAGACCTTCGTCCATGCCGTCCATTCCCAATCCGTTCCCCGAGCTGTGCAGTCCGTCACACTCCCCGGTACGGGTCGGCTCGCTGGTGGGAAGCACCGATGACGAAGACACGCATGTAAGTGTGGCCGAGGTTCTGAACACGCTCTGCTTTTTAATAATGCGAGCTAATCTTCCCTCTAATCATCATCTCCTAGCTCTATAGTAACCCGCTTACACTTTCTATTTGTTTGGCCTGATTTTAGAGGGGTTAGTAGCCTGCATTTAAACAGCGCCGGAATGTCGGCAGTAATCCTGACCGGAGTCCACTAATTTGCCACTTGCGAGTTAAGGTGATTTATGAAACTGACTTTGGACTCCGTTTTGAGTTAATGATTGAATGTGTTTACATCAATGGACAGGGTAGAGGATGGGTACAGCCGCCAGAGGTATAGCCAGTGAGTGTAGCTAGAAGGTTCCTAATAAACTGGCAACTCTGCCTTTTTATTGCCTGGAGAATGAGTCAGACAGGTAACATGACACCAGATATGTCATTCCCAGTGTCTGGTAAGAAACTGGGATTTTTTTTTTTTCTTTGAAATGAATGAAGTCATGACGTGATGAATTAATAATGAATAACGTCTTTTGTATCAGTTGGTGGTGACATAATCGTCTCACTCGTTGACCTTTTACTGTTGACCCTGCACTGGGAATTCTAAACATAATCCTGAAAGAAATCAATTGTTCCTGCGGGACAGTTAATCACTGGTTGGTGTTACATGGCGACACTCCCAGAAATAGGCGGGGGCCAGGGGCAGGCTTCAGGCTACATGATGGTTTCTCAGTAAACACATGACACACATGGGCTGAAGTGTTAGGGGACTTGTTGTGGTTGAGTTATGGAGGGGGTTGTTGGGGTTGAGTGATTGTGGGGATTTGCTGGGGTTGATTTATTAGGGAGGGGGTTGTTGGGGTTGAGTTATTGGGAGATGGTGGGGTTGAGTGATTGTGGGGATTTGCTGGGGTTGTTACATGGCGACACTCCCAGAAATAGGCGGGGGGCCAGGGGCAGGCTTCAGGCTACATGATGGGTTTCTCAGTAAAGCACATGACACACATGGGCTGAAGTGTTAGGGGACTTGTTGTGGTTGAGTTATGGAGGGGGTTGTTGGGGTTGAGTGATTGTGGGGATTTGCTGGGGTTGATTTATTAGGGAGGGGGTTGTTGGGGTTGAGTTATTGGGAGATGGTGGGGTTGAGTGATTGTGGGGATTTGCTGGGGTTGATTTATTAGGGAGGGGGTTGTTGGGGTTGAGTTATGGAGGGTTGTTGTGGTTGAGTGATTGTGGGGATTTGCAGGGGTTGATTTATTAAGGAGGGGTTTATTGGGATTAATTTACTGGGCGATTGCTGGGGTTACGTTATGGGGGGTTGTTGTGGTTGAGTGATTGTGGGGATTTGCTGGGGCTGATTTATTAGGGAGGGGGTTGTTGGGGTTGAGTTATGGGGGGGTTTGTTGGGATTGAGTTACTGGGGGATTGTTGGGGTTGATTTATTGGGGGCGCAGTTTGCTGGGGTTTGAGTTATTGAGCATATTTTCTAAGAAGCCAATAAAAAAACCTTCTTTTCTGGATACCGGAACTCTCTGCACTTCTTTCATGATAATAAAAGCAGTCTCTTTGGCAGATGATCAAGACCAAGTGTTTTGTCTGCTTGTGGTTTAGAGGTCAAAACCTCAGTGTGTCTGTGATTTGTGGTTAAAAATCAGAATAAATAGTAGTGCAGACAGATGGCATGCTGAAGTTCAAGAAATGTGTGTGTGTTTTGGTCTGATTGTCCCAGTGTGTCCCCTGTAAACCTGCTGACAGTGTTTGTCTGACTGTTCAGCGGTACTGGTTCATCAGGTTTGTGGTTGAGGAGTTCAGTTTTTTTTCTCTTCCTCCATATTTTCTTTAAAACATCGTCATTTTTCTAACCATTTATTAGTCTAAAAGAACAATCTTTTCACTTTTTTTCCAGAACTCAGACATGTTTTCGAGCCTCTTGCCTAACATGAAGCTGTTTTTTTTTTTTTTTTTTTTTTTTTAAAAACTCTAAAAACCATGTCCTGAAGTGCTTTATTTTACTTAGAGCTTCTGTAATGGAAAATTGACCGACACCTTCTGACCAATCGGAATCGAGAATGCAGCAGTGATTGTACTAGAAAACCCAAGAAACTAAGAAATGAAGGAGTTTTGAAACCGACGTAATGTCTGCATTTGAATAATCGTTACGCTAAAAGACCCGAAATAATCCATCCTCTGAATCAGTCGGTTGATCAATAACAACTCACACACTTTCACAGTTCATTTTCTTGCTGCCATTTGAATAATCCCTGCACTGAAACATTGAAGACAGCAAATCTGTCTCTGTCTCTCTTTAATTCCTTCCTTCTTTTGTACCTTTGTCACTCATACATATTCTTGCACAATTGCTTACCAGGAAGCGAGGTGTGTAGTTTTGTTTTTTTTTATGAGTCAAACAGTTCAGAGTATGATTCATGTCGAGTGTTCTTAAAGAATGTGTTTACTGTTTTTTGTGTTCGTGTGTGTAGGTGGTAAGGGTGTTCGGAGAGGACACACACAGTCGCTCTGTGGTGGTGTCGTCAGCGGCAACGGCGCGAGACGTGTGTCACATCCTGGTCGAGTCGGCTCACTGTACGGACGAAGAGAACTGGGCTCTCCTCGAGCAGCACCCTTCATTAGGGCTGGGTAAGAACACGCACTGTAGTCACGACACGTGCTTCACGACCTGATGCTAAACACTGACGCTTATGTGCACACGTGTTTGTCGTCTGAAGAACGCTGCCTCGAGGACCATGAAGTGGTGTCTCGGGCGCAGTCCTCCTGGCCACAAGATGGCGACACCAAGCTGCTCTTCCGTAAAAACTACGCCAAGTACGAGTTCTTCAAAAAGCCAGCGGTACGATCCAGCACCTCTCTTACTTTATTCATTGTAGTCGTTTACTAAATAATCCTAACTATTCAAAAATCGCACCGTAACACACAAACGAACACCTTTAAGTGTTCCTAATTTCAGCGAACGATCCCATTACGACGCTCCATCTCTAAACGATTTCTGTTCGTCTTTCATTTTAGCATTATTTCCCCGAGAACATGATTTCTGACTGCACCGACGTCAAGACCGGAATGACGCCCTCGCAGCTTGTTCAGGTATTTTGAGAAAAAAAAAAAAAAGCACGAAATAATAAAAGGTCTCAAATCTCGCACCCAAACCTTGTTCCATTTCTGAAAATCGCTCGATCCTTTGGCTCTTTGCAGAGCATGCTGAAGTGCGGCTCCTGTCCGGAGATTCAGGGCTACCTGCATGTACGCGAACCTGGGAAGAAGTCTTGGAAGAAACTGTACTACGTTTTGCGGCGGTCTGGACTTTACTGCTCCACCAAGGGCTCGTCTAAGGTCTGAACAAACACACACACAGCATGCATGTAATGTTAGTTTGATTACTATTAATAGGTACACTTTAAGACAAATGAGGTGTCATGTGGGTGAGTAATCTATGTGTGTGTGGGTGTAGGAGCCTCGACACCTTCAGTGTGTCGCCGATCTCGAAGACGTCAGCGTGTACACAGTCGCCAACAGTCGGAAACTCTACAGCTCACCCAAAGGACACACTTTCTGTCTGAAGGTAATTCAGCCACTTGAGGTCTCAATTCTGATTGGTCAGAAGCCGTCGACTTTAATTTCCTCTACCAGTAGATCAGGCTACAAGTCACCAGTTTGTATAATGTGCTTGTTACGAGACTTTTACTTTTATAATACTTTCCATGTGTGTGTGTGTGTGTGTGTGTGTTTTGTGCATGATGTGTTTTTTTTTTTGTTGTTTTTTTTTTTTAATCAAGGAATTGGTGTGTTATTTTGTGTTTCAGACTAGCAGAGGTAGATTTCACTCTCAGGAGCTTAAACTGTTGTGTGCAGACAGCGAGCAGAGTAAAACCTGCTGGGTTACAGCCTTCAGACTGTTTAAGGTGTGCACACACACACACACACACACACACACACACACACACACACACACACACACACAAATCCTAGACATGTCACTGAATATATACGCGAGTGCTTGAATAACGACTACGTCATAACTCAGTGATTAAATCTAATACTACACTTCAGTGCCCCCTACTGGTAAAGTCTGGTTTATTTATTTATTTTTTTATCTTTAGTGTTGCTTTACTTTATTACTATCTTGTTTTGGTTTCATAAACATCTGTGCATTCTTATGAAGACATTACATGCAAATATTTAATTCAATGGAAAAGAAGTTTTGTCACTACAACAAGGCTAATTTCTTCCAACAAGGCTAACACTTCCACTGTCTAACACTAGACTAATAAAGCATGAATTAAGTGCAAGTCCATGAGTTGCTATATTCAGAACCTGTGTGTGTGTGTGTGTGTGTGTGTTACAGTATGGAAAGCAGCTTCAGTGTAATTACCTGTTGGCGCAGGCGAATCCTAACCTTCAGATCCCCCCACGAGCTAACACCAAGGTACATGTCCAAACACACACACACACACACATAACTATGTCCCCTAGACTCCTATCATGCCCTCGTTTCCATATTTCACGGGTCACATAATTGCTCCTGTCGTTCTCAGCGAGCAGACGGAGACGAGTCGATGGTAGCCATGGATTTCTCAGGGAAGAGCGGAGGCCGAGTGATCCTCAACCCACGAGAGGCCGAGAGCGCCGAGCAGGAGGAGGGATACAACTGGAGGGTGTGTGTGTGTGTGTGTGTGTGTGTGTGAGACAGACATATGGTTTAGCTCATTATGCCCTTTTTTTTTTGTAAAGAAAAGTGTATGCCAACGTACACAAATTTAGCTTAATGTTTACAGCTCCTTTCTGTGTGTGTGTGTGTGTGTGTGTATGTTTCAGAAAAGAGAGGCACTGCGCTACAGCCTACAAAACAGCAGCCATGGATCACGACCTCCAGGTGAGTAAAGTTACAGCACCTTTTGAAAGAATTCTGACAGAAGGGATGAAGTCAGTGAGTGGTTCATATGGTCAGTAAAACACTTAACTAAAGTTATGGGGATATTTCCCCCCCATTTTAACTTCAATCGGGACTCGCCGCCCAAAAGTCAGCTCTCGCCCATCATACGACGGCTGGCAGCAAGCGAGGGTGATGGAGACACCTTATCTAAAGCCTGTGAAACCATCCAAACACACAGGTTCTGCTGCTAATGCTGCATCACAGAGCAGCTTAACACTTTCTGAGGAAAGAGCTCTCCGCACTCTTCCTCATACACGAGCTCACTGATGCACACGATTGGCTAGTGTCACTGTGACTGACAGCAAGAGGGTATCAATCATCCCTCAGACCCATAGATCGCAAACATGTTACGCTTTTAAGTTGCATTAAGAGCAGCACACTGGAACATTTACCTGTTTAGTGGATAATGAACTTACGATTTGTCCCCCATCCAGTGTTATATTCTATATAATTCTATTTTTACATGTTTTTTTCCCCATCTTATTCACTTGTGTAGCCGTGCATCAGACTCAGCTCTGGTTCCATGGTGGTGTTTCCCGCTCTGAAGCCCAACAGCTCCTGGAGGAGCAGGGTCAGGCAGATGGGTAAGTCTTTTGACCCTTTCAATGCACGACAGTGTTATTTCCAGGTTAATTCAATGATACACACTGTACTGTAATACCTAGGAGTGTGAAGCATGCCTCCAGAATCTAACTGTGTGTATGTGTGTCTCAGGCTGTTTTTGATTCGGGACAGTCAGCTGCACGCTCAGTGTTTTGTCTTGTCACTGTGTCATCAGCGGAAGATCAAACACTACCTGCTCATTCCTGTGAGTCCTGTGTGTGTGTGTGTGTGTGTGTGTGTGTGTGTATTTATGTTGAAAATATTACAAAATATTTTATAATGAACTCCTTGTCCACAGTCTCTCAAGTAGACAACGAACTACTTCTTTAATTCTAAATCTGACGCGAGATATTTATCAAATTCAAACAGAATTTTGTTTTAAGTTAATTTTCAATTAATTTGAGAAGTTGTTTACCTTCATGTTGAATTTGAGTTTCTAATACGTATATCTAATGGATTTTTAAAAGATTTTTTGGTCATCTATTATGGTCAGTTCCCATCCACTAGTTTTCTCTCCCTCTTGACTTGACCGCTACCCAGAACTACCCTCACAGGGCAGCTGAACACTGATAGGAAAGTGCCATCTGCCCTTTCCTGCATACACCAGCTCACACATGCCGGTGATTGGCCAGTGTCACTTTGATTGACAGGAGAGAGAGACGGGGAGAGAGAGAGAGAGAGAGAGAGAGAGAGAGAGACGGAGAGAGCGACAGACAGAGAGAGAGAGAGAGTGACAGACAGAGAGAGAGAGAGAGCGAGACAGGGAGGGAGTGAGAGAGAGAGAGAGCGAGACAGGGAGGGAGTGAGAGAGAGAGAGAGAGCGAGACAGGGAGGGAGTGAGAGAGAGAGAGAGAGCGAGACAGGGAGGGAGTGAGAGAGAGAGAGTGAGACAGGGAGGGAATGAGAGAGAGAGAGTGAGACAGGGAGGGAATGAGAGAGAGAGAGTGAGACAGGGAGGGAGTGAGAGAGAGAGAGCGAGACAGGGAGGGAGTGAGAGAGAGAGCGAGACAGGGAGGGAGTGAGAGAGAGAGAGAGAACGAGACAGGGAGGGAGTGAGAGAGAGAGAGAGAGAGCGAGACAGGGAGGGAGTGAGAGAGAGAGCGAGACAGGGAGGGAGTGAGAGAGAGAGAGAGAGCGAGACAGGGAGGGAGTGAGAGAGAGAGAGAGAGAGCGAGACAGGGAGGGAGTGAGAGAGAGAGAGAGAGCGAGACAGGGAGGGAGTGAGAGAGAGAGAGAGAGCGAGACAGGGAGGGAGTGAGAGAGAGAGAGAGAGCGAGACAGGGAGGGAGTGAGAGAGAGAGAGAGAGCGAGACAGGGAGGGAGTGAGAGAGAGAGAGAGAGCGAGACAGGGAGGGAGTGAGAGAGAGAGAGAGAGCGAGACAGGGAGGGAGTGAGAGAGAGAGAGAGAGCGAGACAGGGAGGGAGTGAGAGAGAGAGAGAGAGCGAGACAGGGAGGGAGTGAGAGAGAGAGAGAGAGCGAGACAGGGAGGGAGTGAGAGAGAGAGAGCGAGACAGGGAGGGAGTGAGAGAGAGAGAGAGAGCGAGACAGGGAGGGAGTGAGAGAGAGAGAGAGAGCGAGACAGGGAGGGAGTGAGAGAGAGAGAGGGAGCGAGACAGGGAGGGAGTGAGAGAGAGAGAGAGAGAGAGAGCGAGACAGGGAGGGAGTGAGAGAGAGAGAGAGAGAGAGAGCGAGACAGGGAGGGAGTGAGAGAGAGAGAGGGAGCGAGACAGGGAGGGAGTGAGAGAGAGAGAGAGCGAGACAGGGAGGGAGTGAGAGAGAGAGAGAGAGCGAGACAGGGAGTGAGAGAGAGAGAGAGAGAGACAGGGAGGGAGTGTGAGACAGAGAGAGAGAGCGAGTGAGACAGGGAGGGAGTGAGAGAGAGAGCGAGACATGGAGGGAGAGAGAGAGCGAGACAGGGAGTGAGAGAGAGAGCGAGCGAGACATGGAGGGAGAGAGAGAGAGCGAGACAGGGAGTGAGAGAGAGAGAGAGCGAGACAGGGAGGGAGTGAGAGAGAGAGCGAGACAGGGAGGGAGTGAGAGAGAGAGCGAGACATGGAGGGAGAGAGAGAGAGAGCGAGACAGGGAGGGAGTGAGAGAGAGAGAGAGAGCGAGACAGGGAGGGAGTGAGAGAGACAGGGAGTGAGACAGAAAGAGACAGACCGAGAGAGAGGTTCCCGGATGGCTGTGACATCATCGGTGTTCAAAAACCTGACTTGTCTTAACAGCTTTCTAAAACCACGACGTGGTGAAGAATTTTTTTCTTTTGGAAGGAAGTTCCAGTGCTCCAGAGTGGAAGTGTGTACATACATTGATCCTGAAGCTCGTGGCCAGAAAAGTGAAACACACAA
Organism: Hemibagrus guttatus; assembly: GCA_033459395.1. Classification (NCBI taxonomy): domain Eukaryota; kingdom Metazoa; phylum Chordata; class Actinopteri; order Siluriformes; family Bagridae; genus Hemibagrus; species Hemibagrus guttatus. Next base: position 30,771,810 of record JAUCMX010000003.1, on the reverse strand, counting down.
AAATATTTAACAGAGACACAATCTGATGTGACCCAGGCAGTGTGAGCAGTTTTCTCTCAGACTCCTGATGTATGTATTCACTCACTCAATCACTCTGTGTCTCTGTGTGTGTGTGTGTGTGTGTGTGTGTGTGTGTGTGTTCAGTGTGAGGAGGGCGGCAGGCAGTACTACACCATGGACGACGGTGAAACTCTGTTCCTCGACCTCCTGCAGCTGGTGGAGTTTCACCAGATTAATCGTGGCATCCTCCCCGTGTGCCTCAAACACCCGTGCATACGCATCACACTCTGAGCCCCCCAAACCCCCATAACTCTCCACACATACACACACACACACCAACACGCACCAAAACCACTGTGTCTAAGCCATTCCAACTTCACCTGGAAGTAAATTCTACACAAACTACTGCACGTCATTTGTGCGCATCATTTCCATTCCTTCATTCCCTTGCTGTTCACGTTTCAGTCACATGGTGACGCTGCAGTTCACTGAAAGGAATTACATCTGCTAGATGAAGAATTTTGCACAAGCCTCTTATTATTATTGTTTTTCTTTGCAGGTTAATATTTATGACTTGTTTGTTATGATTGCAGGTTCATCAGACTTGTTTGTGTTCACTTGTATACCTCATGTTTTACAACTGTAAACTGCTGGCAGGTATTTAAATTAGTCTTTTTCAGTTGTTTCTATGTTGACAAATAAAATTTTCTGTATACTCTGACATGGTGTGGTTTTTTATTTATTTATTTATTTAAAATAAATCATTCTACTAAAATGATTGAGTCAGGTTGAAAGCTACACTTATATTGCCAAAAGTATTGGGACACCCCTCCATATCATTGAATTCAGGGGTTGTGCTCGGCCCCTTAGTTCCAGTGAGAGGAACTCTTCAGCATACCAAGACATTTTGGACAATTTCATGCTCCCTACTTTGTGGGAACAGTTTGGGGATGACCCCTTCCTGTTCCAACATGACTGGGGATGTGGTAGCTTAGTGGTTAAGGCATTGGACTACTGATCGGAAGGTTGTGTGATCGAATCCCAGGTCCACCAAGCTGCAACTACTGGGCCCCTGAGCAAGGCCCTTAACCCCAAAAATGCTCAGTTGTATAAAAATGAGATGAAAATGTAAGTCGCTCTGGATAAGGGCGTCTGCTAAATGCCAGAAATGTAAATGTAATGTAAAGTGAGAGACACCAGTGCACACCAGTACATAAAGACATGGATGAGCGAGTTTGGTGTGGAGGAACTTTGGGATGAATTAGAACGGAGACTGCGAGCCAGGCCTTCTCGTCCAACATCAGTGCCTGACCTCACAAATGCGCTTCTAGAGGAATGGTCAAAAATTCCCATAAACACTAATCTTGTGGAAAGCCTTCCCAGAAGAGTTGAATCTGTCGTCCCAAAGATGTTCTATGGGGTTGAGGTCTGGACTCTGTGCAGGCCAGTCAAGTTCCTCCACACCAGACTCGCTCATCCATGTCTTTATGGACCTTGCTTTGTGCACTGGTGTGCAGTCATGTTGGAACAGGAAGGGGTCATCCCCAAACTGTTCACACAATGTTGGGAGCATGAAATTGTCCAAAATGTCTTGGTATGCTGAAGCATTAAGAGTTCCTTTCACTGGAACTAAGGGGCCGAGCCCAACCCCTAAAAAACAACACCTGAATTCATTTGAAGGGGTTTCCCAAAACTTTCGGAAATGTTGTGTATTTCGGTTGTGACGTTAGACTTTATTAAGTAAGGAAAATAAACAATAACGGATTTGTGCGATGAAGCCGAGCTACTATATACACAAATGTTGCCGAATGTCTACAAAGCTCGTAGTTACTTCCATTAAAGCAAAAATAAACAGCTGTTTCCTTACCAGCATATTTTCGTGATAAGACAGAAGAAAAAAATGCAGCGTGTCACGTTACCAAGAACTTCCTGAATTTGGAAGACTTTAACATGGCGGAAAAACTTCCTGACTCTTACAACACGCCCACACTGGAGACTCCATCTGCAACAATGATACAGTTTTAAAATTAGACCTAATAATGCATCCAGTAACGATGGATATAAAAATTGTGATTTAAATGATACCAAGACAAATCTACTGAACAACAACAACAAACCTTCAAAAACAAATAAAAACTGTGCACACCCCTTTACTAATTCTTTGTTAAATCGCCTTTTGCTTAATCACTCAGTTCTTTTAGCAAGATTTATCATGTAGAAATTACCCGAAGGTGACATTTTTCTTCATCTTCAGCTACCTAACATCCGTTACAACAGATTAGTATATGGATTTTGACTTGAGCTCCGGGACACAGCTGAAAAGAAGCAGCTTTACAGCAGGATGCTGACACCACCATGCTTCATCACAGCTCTCTCGTTTTCAGGCAAACACATTGCATCGGATCTTGGAATGTTAACAAACTAAACAAAGTTAACGTCTGTGACATGGAACACTGTGTCATTTTATAAGGAAATTAGCTGGCCAATTGGCCGGAGAGTTCTTCTCATGACTTTGATTTCCTTAAAATGAAAATTTATTCAAATACATTTGTCTAAAAAAAAAAAAAATCCAAATTTATTATTATTATTTTTTTTGTATCGTCTCAAAGTCACGAACATAGTAAAGACATTACAGACCCTGTGTGCTAGAAGAAGTTGCTTTCGGCTGCTCCCTGTTCGGGGTCGCCACAGCAGACCGACTGGTCCGCACAACAACTTGGCAAGTGTTTTACGCCGGATGCCCTTCCTGCCGCAACCCTCCCATTTTTCCAGGCTTGGGACCGGCACTGCATCCAGTGGCTGGGGATCGAACCCGGGCCTTCCGTATGATAGACGAGAAACCTACCACTGAGCCACCAGTGTGCTAACCGAAATAAAAAATGTTACACATCTCTCGCTCTTTTCTCTCTAACCCACGTAGCTCGGTCACGCTGGAAGCATAAGTGCTCTGACCTTTTGGCTTGGATCATTTTATTGTATTTCCCTGAGGTGTCAGTTGTCAATGGCGACGTTGCCATGGAGACCGTCCTCTGTTTGAAGAAGTTAAGTGTACTGGTAGAGGAACCTTGAAAATCCGAATCTGCATACATTACATGGTTTTTTTTTTTTAATGAGATGGTAATGTGTTCTCGCGGGAATTGTGTAATAATCTCGTGTACAAAGCTTTAATAAATACGTGTTATATTTTGTGATAATGGATTATTACTGATGATCATGACGGTATACAGGGGGAAAATTTGTCAATGTCGAGTGTTTGTGAAACTCCCAAGTTTTTGGTTTCTCCTCTGTGTTTACCGCCATGCTTGTAAATCCATATTCAAGTAAAATTTCTGGCACATTCTGGCATTTCCGGAATATTTTAGCTTTGAGATTTTAACAAAATCTCTCTTCGTAGTTAGAGCGATATTTACAATCATGACCCTCTAGAAGAAAGAGGGTCATGATTGTTATACAGTTATACAGTTGAGCTTTTTTCTTCCAATGAAATTGGACAGCTAGGGGGGGGCACGGTGGCTTGGTGGCTTGGTGGTTAGCACGTTTGCCTCACACCTCCAGGGTTGGGGGTTCGATTCCCGCCTCTGCCATGTGTGTGGAGTTTGCATATTCTCCCCGTGCCTTGGGGGTTTCCTCCGGGTACTCCGGTTTCCTCCCCCGGTCCAAAGACATGCATTGTAGGTTGATTGGTGTCTTTAAATTGTCTGTACTGTGTGATTGCGTGAGTGAATAAGAGTGTGTGTGTGCCCTGCGATGGGTTGGCACTCCGTCCAGGGAGTGCCCAATGACGCCTGAGATAGACACAGGCTCCCCGTGACCTGAGAATAGATCGGATAAGCGGTAGACAATGAATGAATGAAATGCAGCTTTACATGAAACTGTTCATGTGAAAATTTGAAAAACGTTAATGTTAAAACTAAACTAACTAAATAAATAAACAATAAGTAAACAAATTACAGTACGATCTATGACAAGGATCCCGACCCTCGTAAATAAAAACGGAAAGACTCCAACGTGCAATCGAACAAATAGTTTTCAAAGCATAAAACTATGAGAGCTACTGGATTTATTCAGGAATCCAGTAGTCCTCAGAGTTTTAAGCTCTCATTGTCTAACGCTTATTCAGGAATGAAATATAATTGGAAAATCTGGAGTATGGAAACATTAAAAAAAGGTGGAACAAAAGAAGGAGAAGGGGTACAAAATATTATTCAAAATTTGAACAGATAGTATAAAAGTTTACGCATAATTAAAATGAGCTCTCAATCAGAGCTATAGTGTAAAAAACAAACAGAAAAAAACTAAAGCTAGCACATTTTTAAATGTGTGTTGTGTGTTTATTTGCTTAAACAATGCTGTTAAATCTGGTTTCTGGAATGATTTAAAAAATATATAATATAAAAAGAATTTGGGGAAAAAATCGGAAAGAATATCGGAAAAAAATATCGGAAAAAAATTATGGAAAAAAAAAATTGGGAAAAAAAAATCGTTTTATTGTTTTTATAATAACATACAACTTGAGATTTTTCACAAGGAGACTCTCATTTAATGTTTCATTTTTTAAAATGTGTCTTCTCAGTAATATAAGCTACGTTTTTTTGTCTTATTAAGTTCAATAGTGAATAAACAGAGAGGCTTGTAAGAGAAGGGCTTATTATAGCTGCTCTAATGCAGACGATAACAGGAACTTGATTCACTGGGCGTTAAACGTAACCATAACGTGGATTAAACGTGTCAGAGAAATAAAACATTTTGCTGTTAATGGAAAATTTCGGCGTGGTAACAGTAACACTGGACATCGCCATTGGTTTGAGTCTTAAATGGTCAAAACACAAGGACGAACGAAACCAAACGAAACAAAACAGAACAAAGGAAACACTAGGAATAAAACGGAGCGACAGAATATATAGAAATAAAAGACATCATGGAACACGGGGACATGGAAACAAGAAACCGGGAGCACGAACTGGACGCAGAAAACAGGAAACAAACACTCACACAACACAGCAGGTATATTTAAGGCAGGCAACCCGGGGAATATATGGAACAGGTGTGTAGAGGCAAGGGGAAACAGGACTGGGCGGGGTTAACACAAAATGTAAACAAAAGCACATGGCACAGAAATACTACTGTGATCTAGAAAAAGCCCTGTTAGATCGCCCTCTGGTGGTCTGACAGGGAAGTGTCCAAGCGCATTGTGGCCTTAATTATTTATTTATGATATAATGATTTATTAAACTAAACTTAACACACACACACACACAATAACAATTCCAGTGCTGTGCATATAAACTAGAGATTAGATTATTTCCTTGATATTCTGATTGATAATGTGTATCTTTGCACATTACCCAGAAGAGTTCTCCGAAACTCTCTCTCTCTCTCTCTCTCTCTCTCTCTCTCTCTCAGTCCATTCTTCTTCTTACATGACATCATACCCACCACATATTTCTGCACAAATTTCATTCTGTATGCATGTCATCCCCCGAGGTCATATTTAACCCCGATACCTTTTCCCACTTTCCAGGTGAAACCTGACCCGCCGCCATGACGACGCTGACGATGACCCGGCCAACACCTGACCTCGTGTTGGATTGAGTTACAGCCCGAGTGGTGAGTCTATTCCCCGGTCTCTCTCGTCCTCTCTTATCTTTACTCCATCCAGCTACAGCACTGAAGCCTGCTGGACAAATCCAGATTCGTGTCAAAAATGAATGTAAACACACACACACACTATCATTTTCAAACTTCACCTCAATTCTGATCATAGAACGCAGCGGAAAAAAACGCATTGGGGATCAGATTTATAGCCTGCGCATATGAGCTAATTGCTTTTTAATCGCTTTTTAATTGCGTCGTTTGGCTTGCATTTCAGGCGCTTGTTACTATACACAGAAATAAAAGCTTTTCAAAACTGCAACAAAAAAAAAAGCAGTTTATCTCATTGCTTTATACAAACCATTAGGATATTTTTGGGTATCTTTACATATACATACATATATATATATATATATATGAATAACTAAAAGCCAGTTTTATCAAAAGCAGTCTGTTGATTTTTAAACGTCATTTCTATTCAAGCATTTCGGAGCAAATGTCTCCTGCCTGTCCTGTTCATCTGCTGCAATTTTCCCATCATCTACCCCCCTCCCCTCCCCTCCCCTCCCCTCCTCCTCCCCTCCTCCTCCCCACCCCAATTCTTTTCTTTTTACCCCGTGAATGGTACATTCCTCGCTCCGTCTTCCTCGGGCTGTGCATGTGGACTGAAATGGGATTTTCCACTATCAGCACTCGAAGAGGGGGAAGTGGACGTGTCTTCTGCAGAAATATCGGATGAGGTCCGGCTGTGCCATGCAGTCTTGAAGCACCCCCCACCACCACCATCCACCACCCCCTACTCAGTAGAATGGGTTTGATGCTCTGACACACACACACACACACACACATACGGGCACCACGCTGACCAGCAGACAAACCGGTGCTCCCTGGTTTCCTTAGGACCGACGGATCTGAGTGACAGATGGAAGACGAGTGGGGGGAAAAGAGAGGAGGATGGAGACTAGGAGGCTGAGCATGAAAAGAGAGAAGGCTGTGTGACATCGGTCGGAGGAAAGGAAACCGCAGCTCGAGCAGGTATGTAGTGGTGCAGGACTGCCCGAGTGCATTTTCATGGATATGTGGGATCAGATTTGCATTATGCCACAACCTGGGACGTGGAAAAGTGCCAAACTGGTCAGTGTGGAAATGCTTGGCTCTGGGGTTTTTACGCTCACTTTCTCTTGGACAAATGGATACCCAATTATATATGTATATATAAAAGAAAGAGAGAGAGAGAGAGAGAGAGAGAGAGAGAGAGAGAGAGAGAGATGCACTTCAGCTTTGCTATATTATTATGCTGGTGTATGGCTGCTATGGGTTTTAATGCACTCTAATGTACCCTGAATAGGATCTGAATATCACCAACGGATGTGTGTAAATGGGAGAGAGAGAGAGAGAGACCGAGAGAGAGAGAGAGAGAGAGAGAAACGTGTGTGTCTGCAGAAAGAGTAAGTGAGTGAGAGAGACTGTGAGAGAGAGAGAGAGAGACTGAGAGAGAGAGAGAGAGAATGTGTGTGTCTGCAGAAAGAGTAAGTGAGTGAGAGAGACTGTGAGAGAGAGAGAGAGAGAGAGAGAGCGCACTGGCAGAAATTGCTCTGCGGGCAAACATCAAAGTGGTGATGGAGAGATAGTGGCAGAGAAAAAGAGAGAGAGCAGAGTGTGGAAAAAAACTAGGCGAAGAAACGACATTGTGGTCTGACTGACAACGTATTAACTAACAAGCTGAGAATGTGTGGAACCAGAAGGTTGCAGGTTCTAATGACCTTCTGTTACAGTGAAGTGAGAAAATCCTGAGCGACAGGACCAGATGGGATGGGATGGCGTTTTACTTCAGTCGGACATGAAGCTTTGATTTCTGATTTCAGCTCTCTGTCTCATCACCTGAACTAAAAGCTCTGATGGCTCATCCCTGAGACTGATGGAGAAGATTCTAACTCTGTATTTCGTTCAGTAAATATGAATTATGGTAAAGTTCCAAATTTTGGCAAAGTACTTATGACCTCTTTTGAGGGCATTGGTGGCTCGGCTACCATGCGGAAGGCCAGGGGTTCAATTCCCAGACAATGCTCAAACCCCAGCCACTGGATGCAGTGCCGGTCCAAGCCCGGAAAAATGGGAGGGTTGCATCAGGAAGGGCATCCGGTGTAAAACCTGTGCCAAGTTGTTGTGCAGACCAGTTGGTCCGCTGTGGCGACCCCAAACAGGGAGCAATCGAAAGCAACTTATGACCTCTTTTGAGTGACCATTGATCTAAGATGATGCAGTTACGTTCACTGCCCTTTTTAGCACCTGAGCGTTAATTTTTCCAAGTGGTCAAACATGGAAACTGCAACAAAAACAAAAGCTATGCCAAGCTAAAGCTTTTAGCAAGTCGCCAGTAGGCTACTGGTTCCCATGGCAATAATGTTTATCAGTGGGTGGCTAGCGGTTGCTGTCGCTCATGTTCCTTAAAGTCGGTAGCTTTCATTTAAAATAAACGGTCGCTGCGAGTTGCTGTGCATCTAAACACACATTCATGGAGTCCCATTGAGGCAGGAATCAAGGTGTCATGTGGGAGAAGAGCAAAAAATCCGGACAACGTAGCTAAATTGTGTTTCAGAATACACTGAGGCTACTGAGATCTTGTTCTGTAGCAAGTAATCGGCTGCAAAGTCTAAGTGAACACGTGATCATGGACCTTGGACTCTCTGCGCAAATAAAACGTCATCTCTACTTTCCAAAGCCGATATTTTTGGTGCTTCTTTCACGGTTTTTGAGATGTACTGTTTATACGGTGGAAAATAATGAAAACTGGCAACCCTGGTTAATGGCATTAGCTCACTTGTAATCATATTGAAGACGTGTCTAAAACTGCTAGATTCTTACTATTACTACTACACTCTCTCTGCCTTGATGTCTTAACAAAGCCAGATGAAAAATATTAGGAGATCAAATAGAGATCAATTATCTTGGGCAGTCTGGGCTAGAAAGAAATCAGCCCCAGTTTCACTTTTCACTTCTTTATAGAATTCGCATTGGACATTTGGTGAATTTGGTGTATATTGATGTCAAAGTGGAACCTCCTTTGTCTGATGAGGTCAGAAAACCTACCGAGCGACATTGGAAACTCCTTACAGAGAACTTCAGTGCAGCGACGGGACACACACGCAGAGACCAACAGCAAAGGCAGATCAATCTGGTTAATCTGTAGACCCTCAGTCCTGTCCTTCCACTGGGAGCAAAACTGTGAAAGAAACAATACGGAGGAGGGATGAAGCGCAAGTGAAGTCAGGTGATCGGGGCGCAACAGTACAGCTGCTGAAGAGAACTGAATGAAGGAGAAGACTGGAAGATAAGAGAGCAGAAAGCATGACGGATGTATGATAAAGGCATCACAGGTTTTGACAGACCGCAGTGAGGAGGAGATGAAGATGATGATGATGATGAATGGGGACCTTGGTATGAACAGAAGACAGAAATGTGTCCATACTCAGGGACCATAAACAGCTGTTGTCCTGCTTCTCTCTGAATGGGAGCAGATTATTTATTTATTTATCTATCTATCTATCTATTTATTTATTTATCTATTTATTTATTTATTTATTAAATATGTTTTTTAAGCTAATGATATTTAGCTTAAATAAACCCGAGTTGACTTTTTTTAAGATTAATTTTCAGAACACATCTGCTGGAGGTCATGAACTTCTTTCTTAACTTTATAATCAAAGTTAAATGAAAAATACTACTTTTTATTTATTTATTTTTTGCTCAGTCCATCAGGGGTTTGGCTGGATCCTGGTAGTGAGGTGGGAATACACCCCGGACATGCTGCCAGTCCATCTGTAGTGCTATTAAGGTTCAAAAATATCTCTGATATAAATGTGTGTGTGTGTGTGTGTGTGTGTGTGTGTGTGTGTGTGTGAGTGTGTGTTGTAGTGAACATACACTTGAGGCCTCTGCTAGTGCTGGACATCTGTCATTCTGTCTTCCAGCCTCAGAAGTTTCCAAAAGAAAATGAGATTCGAAGCTTCTGATACCCTGAGGAAAAAAACAGAGAGAGAGAGAGAGAGAGAGAGAGAGAGAGAGAGAGAGCGAGATACTATCTCTAGATATATGATACAGAAAAAGGGATGTGCTTTTTGATCAGAACTCCCTAATGTATCTCTCTCTCTTTTACACACACACACACATACACACATAGATGGATAGACAGACAGACAGACAGACAGATAGATAGATAGATAGATAGCTTGGACAGATATGGAGAGATAGATAGAGCATGATGTTGAGATAGAGAGATGAAGAAGGAGAGATGGCCAGAGGGAAAGGTTGAAAGGTTGAAAGAGAAAGTGAGAGCAAGCAAGATGATGGACAGGGGGAGAAAAAGTGATGGAGTGTAAGAGAGAAAGAGTGATGGAGAGAAATAAAGGTGACAAGAGGAGAAAGGGAAACAGAGGTGGAGAAAACCAGTCTGTATGACTGAACTGAATAGGTGTGTGTTTTTCTTTCAGCTGTCTTTATTGTGCAAACTGCAGGCGCGTGCATTCGGGGAACAAGCCGTGCTGGATGATAATCTTAAGAAAGAGGAATATTTACACACACACACACACACACACACACACACACACACACACACACACACACACACACTTCAGTCATACAGCAGACACCCAGAAAAAAGGACAATATAAAACAGACTAATGAATGCAGAATTGATGGATCAGACTGTGTGTGTGTGTTAGTGTCAAGGGCAAAAAGGACAAAGGCCACCTAGGCTATCTATCTATCTATCTATCTATCTATCTATCTATCTATCTATCTATCTATCTATCTATCTATCTATCTATCTGTCTGTCTGTCTGTCTATCTAGCTAGCATTCTCTCCATCTCTCTATCTCTCCATCATTCCCTCTCTGTCAGTCTTTTCACCTCTCCTTGCATCCATCACTTCTCTTTTTCTGCATCTCCCCTTCTCTCCATTGCTTGTGCTCTAAATCTCTTTCTCTATCCCTCACTTTCTCCATCGCTTTTCTCTTCTCTCCTTCTCTATTTTTCTATTTTTTAAAATATTTTTTTGGGTTTTTTTCTTGGCTGCTTTCTCTTAAACTATTAAATCTCTCTCTCTCTCTCTGATTCAATTCGAAGCGTTTGGCTGTCAAAATGACAAATAATCACCCACTTTCTTTTCTTTGATTTTCAGACGCTCTCTCTTTCTCTCTCTCTCTATCTCTCTATCTCTCATTCCTCTTTTGTGGATGCTCTGGCTTTTTCTTGATTTAATACACACACACACACACACTTACACACACAGTCTCCTTTTGATGTCAGCCAGATGTAAGAACCCAAATCTGGAGAGAGAGAGAGAGAGAGAGAGAGAGAGAGAGAGAGAGAGAGAGAGAGAGAGAGAGAGAGAGAGAGAGAGAGAGAGAGAAATCGTTTCTACACTCCTCCATAAGTCTTTTCAGTTGTATTTCCGGAGGCAGCTGATTGGCTGTGAATGGTTGATTGACACGTGCATGAAGTCATGCTATTATTCACATCCTGCCTCATTATGCACTCTTTTTGTATTGCCAGAATCTGTAGCAGCTCCAGTAATAATTATGCACCTGAAATTGATTGGCACACAGACACGGAGTGTGTATGTGCATATGTGTGTGTGTGTGTGTGTGTGTGTGTGTGTGTGTACTAGCGTGCCTCTTGCAAAATGCCTCCACAATGATAGGGATCCAAGTTAAATACACCTACATCTGACATCAGGAACATTCTAGAGCTTTCATGCCCATATATGGAAAAAGAGGAAGTGACTAGTCACTCATGTACTGTAACTCCAGAATTATCTTAAATATTGAGGCAAAATAAATCGCTAAAATATTTCTTTTATACATATGAAGATCTGGTGCCGTTTAGAAACAGTTCTCTTAGCTAGCACATTATTTTCACAGCATTTGACAAAAATATTGGCAACCACCAAAGATCATAACATAGACAATACAAACCCATAAGAAAATCTTAGGCAGATTCTCCCCACCCACTTATTTTCTATTGGCTTACAAAAATGGAGGTATGGACACCTGCCACACCCACATCCTGTTACTTCAGTAAACAAAGTTTTCTGTTGGGAGAATTTTATTTGCATCTGTTCCAAGTAAAGTGAACCGAAAGAGGTAAAAAAAAAAATCCTACAACCGTAAATATTGGCCCCCTGAGCCTCCTCATGTAACTTCATATTAGTGTGCTCATGAATACACTCATTTAGGGCCAATATGTTCGTTAGTGGTAACCCAATTAGATGCCTAAATCTTTTGCGTGGATTACATTTAGCTTGTTAGAGTTAACGTCAGGGAGGATATAAGTAGCACTGGTAGAGTTTAGCTGTAAAATGTAATTAAATGCCTGGTTTATCTTATTATTGTAAGTGTGTGTCATTTGAGGGTTTTCTTTTTTTTTTTTTTACATTAGTTTTACTCTCCCTCCAGTCAGGCCACTCAGCAGGCAGCTTGTCATCGAGGTCAAAGGTTAAAGAGACATTTTTCGTCCTCTGAGAGAGAGAGAGAGAGAGAGAGAGAGAGAGAGAGAGAGAAAGAGAGAGAGAGAGAGAGATGAGTGGTTTGGAGCCTGGGGTTGTGTGTGAGCATTAAGCAGTAGATAAATTAAAGTAGTTCAATTCCATCAATTAAAAATAAATAAATAAATATATACATTAATTAAATAGCATTGACTATAGAAGATGCTCCTAACTCATTTTATGTTATAAATTGAAAAAAAGTTTTCATGTCTTTTTAGAAAGATCTGTCCACTCGGCGGCCATCTTGGCCACGCCCCCAGGCCAGTGATACGAAGGTCAAATGAGGAGACGCCTGTAAATCCTATGCAGATGTTTAAGACTGTGAAAGCAGGAAGAAGGAAGTTGTTTGCGATTTGCATACTGTCACTCCAGAATTATTGGCACCCTTCATCAAGTTCAACAAAAATAAATATGCAAAAATATTTTATCTTAAGGGGATGTGGGAAGAATTTGAGTAAAAAAAAAAGTTTAAGTAATTTTTTTTTCTTTTCTTACAAAGCTAAGTTAGCTTTGTTAGCTGATGTACTACCTACAACCAGACCCTATGGTGTGAAGAAGATCGCTTACATGAAGAGCTATTTTCAGAACATACTTCATTATTTCGGGTAGATTTTAAAAGAAAAACGGAAATATAATGAGGCGTAATAAAGGCACCAGGATGCGCAGTAGTAATGTAATAAAGAGCGCTGTGGGACTTTGGAAAGACTCGGTTCCCAATGCCGCATTCGGTCACGCAACATTTCATGTTCATGAGTGTATCTCCGTCGAGTCGCTTGGTTATTAAATGGATCAGAAACGAGCTTCTGGTGTGCAGGTGTGAACACGTAAGATTGGTGCTGAATCTGAGAAACCGGCGTCCTGTGTGTGTGTGTGTGTGTGTGTGTGTGTGTGTCCACATCATGCTGTTTCGCCTATGATGACAATTAAAACCCAATTAGCCTTTAACTTTCTTCCAGCGGGTTCTAAGCGTCCTCATAAGCGCAAATTCTATTTATTTTAAACCCTGCAGTGTTCATTTATCCCCTACCCTTGCTACCAAGAGAGCAGGCGTCTGCAAATATCTACACTTAACTGTTGTTTTTTGACCACCTGCAACTGAAGCTTTTTGCTTGTTTGTTTGTTTGTTTGTTTCTTTTACTGCTGTCACGTCCCGCGTCCTTTCCCCTTCGGTGAATTCTTTTCCTCCAACCATAATGTCTAAAAAAGAGCGTGTTATAAGCCGCTGTGTCATCAGACATCCCTAATTAAATTCACCTATTAATTAAACCAGCACTCATAATGCTTCACCCTTGTCAAACACACCCCCGTTTCTTTTTTTTTCCTGAGTCATTTAAGTGACCAAGGCTGTGTACACAGCAGCCATTTGGATTTATGACGGCGAAGACGTTAGCTGTCGCTGCTCTCAGGCTAAGTAACGACCTTGTTTTGGATTATGTCATATTTCAGTGTCCTCAGTCGACTTCGAAGGCCGCCGTGGCATTTCTCATTACGCTTCCATGCGAGCCAAACCGCCTTATAATAAAAATCCCATCACACCGGCTGTTTCACTGTCTACCGGGGAAACGCCCCCTGTATCGGCTCTTATCGCAGCTCAACGTGCCAATTTTGTTCCTCAGAGAAGGTCACGGACATTTATACACCAGACAGAAGAACGAGAGAATTTTTCTTCTTCCTCAAGAAAAGCAGATGATGCAATTTGAACATATTTCAGTTGTCTTGCGTGAGAGAAGGAAGTGGAGGCCGCGGTGGACTGAGGGGGAGGGGGTGGGGTGTGTTGCTGGGGGTTTAGTGATAGCGAGACAGACAGAACGAGATATTATCCGCCTTTGCTAGAATTTTTAATTTGTCACGGGAGGCTTAACCACATTTAGAAAAATCAGCCCACAGAGACATAAATCAGGCGTCCCGTTATCATTATCGCCGTCGCCGTATAAATTACGCGGAGGCCGACAGTGAGAAGGTGTTTACTATGGGCTGTGAATAGCGGGTGATTAGGGAAGTTTGAGTCACCTGAGACGCGAGGTTGATTAATCCAAACTCTTTTATTGTCGTGTTTCTGACAAACATCAGTGTTCCTCAGGAAACAACGAGGAGAGGATTTGTCAGAGGAACACACCGGGGGAACATCCGGAAAGCACAGCGGCGATGTTTTAGTGTGTTAGTGGAAATGTTCCGATGTGTTTATTGCTTATTGGAAACTATAAGAAACCACCAAATCCTTAACTAAACTGGAATATATCTATATTAGAACATACCCAAGATGCAATAGGAATTAAGGAATGAATGCATGAATTCCTATGAATTTGATGTGAAAAGCAAAAAGGTAAAAAAAAAAAAAAAGACCTCAAAATAGGAATTAATATAGTTTTTTTTTCTTGTGATCGATTTGTGATCTCAAAGCTGTTCTGCTTTTTCAGTACGAATTCAAAAATAAATCTTCTTCTTCTTTCGGCTTTTCCCTTCAGGGGTCGCCACAGCAAATCATCTCTCTCCACCTATCCCTATCTTCTGCATCCTCAACACTTGCACCCACTAGCTTCATATCCTTAATCTGGCCTCCCTAACTTTGTCCCCCAAATGTCCAACATGGGCTGTCCCTCTGATGTACTCGTTCCTAATCCTGTCCAATCTTGTCACTCCCAAAGAGAACCTCAACATCTTCTGCTCGGCTGTTTTCCTCCACCTGCTCCCTGCTCTCACTACAGATCACAATGTCATCTGCAAACATCATTGTCCAAGGAGACTCCTGTCTGACCTCCTCTGACAACTGGTCCATCACTATAGCAAACAGGAAGGGGCTCAGAGCCGATCCCTGATGCAGTCCCACCTCCACTTTGAACTCCTCTGTCTGACCTACAGCACACCTCACCACTGTCCTGCTCCTCTCATACATGTCCTGCACCACTCTGACATACTTCTCTGCTACTCCTGACTTCCTCATACAGTACCACAGCTCTTCTCTTGGCACCCTGTCATACGCTTTCTCCAAGTCTACAAACACACAGTGCAACTCCCTCTGACCATCCCTATACTTCTCCATCAAAATTCTCTGAGCAAAAATTGCATCTGTTGTGCTCTTTCTGGGCATGAAGCCATACTGCTGCTCACAAATTTCCACTACCTTCCTTAACCTAGCTTCCACTAATCTTTCCCATAGCTTCATTGTATGGCTCATCAACTTTATCCCCCTATAGTTACTGCAACTCTGCACGTCACTCTTATTCTTAAAGATCGGCACTAACACACTTCTTCTCCATTCCTCAGGCATCCTCTCACTCTCTAAAAACCTGTTAAACAAACTAGTTAAAAATTCCACTGCTACCTCTCCCAGACACTTCCAGACCTCCACCGGGATGTCGTCAGGACCAACTGCCTTTCCACTTTTCATCCTCTTCAAAGCCTTCCTGACTTCATCCTTTCTAATCTTATCTACTTTCTGTTCCATAGAGTTCACCCCTTCTACTCTTTTTTCCCTCTCATTTTCCTCATTCATCAGCTCCTCAAAGTACTCCTTCCATCTCCTCTGTACACTCTCCTCACTTGTGAGCACCCTTCCATCTCTATCCTTAATAACTCTAACTTGTTGCACATCCTTCCATCTCGATCCCTCTGCCTAGCTAACCTGTACAAGTCCTTCTCTCCTTCTCTAGTGTCTAACCTAGTGTACAACTCGTCATATGCCTTCTGCTTGGCCTTAGACACCTCCCTCTTCACTCTGCGCTGTAACACTAATATTCCTGTCTATTCTCTTCAGTCCTGTCCATGTCCCACTTCTTCTTGGCTAACCTCTTCCTCCGGATACTATCCTGAACTTTCTCATTCCACCACCAAGTCTCCTTATCTTCTTTCCTCCTTCCAGATGACACACCCAGCACCTTTCTCCCTGTCCTCCCTGATCACTTCCCAGTCATCTGGCAGCACTACCTGACCACCCAGAGCCTGCCTCAACTTCTGTCTAAATTCCTCACAACATTCCTCCTTTTTCAGCTTCCACCACTTGGTTTCTTCTCTATCTCTATCTTTGACCTCTTCTTCTTACAGACCATCAGAGTCATCCTACACACCACCATCCTATGCTGTCTAGCTACACTCTCTCCCACTACCACTTTACAGTCACTAATCTCTTTCATATTCTCTCTTCTACACAGGATGTAGTCTACCTGTGTTCTCCTACCTCCACTCTTGTAAGTCACTCTATGCTCCTCCCTCTTCTGAAAATAAGTGTTAACCACAGCCATGTCCATCCTCTTAGCAAAGTCCACTACCATCTGTCCTTCTAGGTTCCTTTCCTTAATTCCAAACTTGCCCATCACCTCCTCATCACCTCTGTTCCCCTCACCAACATGTCCATTAAAATCTGCTCCTATCACCACTCTCTCACCCGTGGGAATACTCTCCATCACCTCATCTAATTCACTCCAGAATCTCTCTTTCTCCTCTAACTCACAACCTACCTGTGGGGCATAACCACTAACAACATTCAACATCACCCCTTCAATCTCTAACTTCAGACTCATCACCCTGTCTGACACTCTCTTCACCTCCAGAACATTCCTCACAAACTCCTCCTTCAGGACCACACCTACCCCATTTCTCTTACTATCCACACCATAATAAAACAGCTTGAATCCTGCTCCTATACTACGAGCCTTGCTACCCTTCCACCTGGTCTCCTGTACACACAGTATATCCACCTTCCTTCTCTCCATCATATCAGCCAGCTCTCTACCTTTCCCTGTCATAGTACCAACATTCAGAGTTCCTATTCTCAGTCCTACACTCTTACCTTTCCTCTTCTCTCTCTGTCTGCGCACTCTCCTCCCTCCTCTACTTCTTCGACCAACAGTAGCCCAATTTCCACCGGCGCCCTGTAGGTCAACGGCGCCGATGGTGGTCGTTGTTAACCCGGGCCTCGACCGATCCGGTATGCAATTCAGAGTACTGACGATTCGCATGGTTAAATTTGGCAATGTTTTACGCCGGATGCCCTTCCTGACGCAACCCTCTCTATTTATCCGGGCTTGGGACCGGCACAGAAGTCACTGGACTGTGACCCCCATGGCTAGATTACGAATTAAAAAAAAAAATAAATAAATAAAATTCACCGAAAGGGAAAGGACGTCAAATATCAAAGACCACACATTTATTGAGTTGGACAAGCTTCAGTGATGTGAACCAACAGACAAGAAGTAGGTGGGGCTGTGAATTTTTAAGTAGTGCTCACAGTGGACTAAATGCTTGCCATGTTTTTATGCTCAAGTCCTTGTTGTAAAGGCAAGTTTTTAGTCATCATAAAGGCCACAGTCATGGAATTAATGGTGAAAAGAAAAAAAAGCTGCTGCGAATCAATGAAAAGGTTTAGCAGAATGAAGTTCAGGTTCGTTATACACGAACAACGCTTTTGCATTTTTTAAAAAAATGATTGAATTAATTCATTTCTGCAGTCTTACGATTAAAAGAGTCTTTATTTGCTGTTTTCTGTTTAAGTGATGCGGCCATCCGTCTCTAATTTGTATGTAAAGGCTTGAGCATGAAATGCTGCTCTCTTGTCTGCCCTTCTGCTGTGAGGATGTCTGACACAGCAGGAAAAATGTGTTAACACGCATATATAAACACACACACACGATGCAGCGAGTATTACCAGACTGTGCAGTTTTGATGGACCCTTTACTGTGACTTGCTTATGCTTAAGTAATGTACGCCATATGGGATACAGATTACAGGTTATACAGTAAATCAACAACATACTATACTTTAAAGCATGCAGTAAACAATAAAAACTGAACGTAATTTAAAACTGGACCGTGGAGAAAGTCATTGTACTACGGTTATACTGATAATTTATGGTATCTCAGGTTTAGTCTTCATTATAAAACACTAGGTTTACATTCTCAATTCTGATTGGTCGGAAGGTGTTTTGGTAATTAGATTTTTTTTTTTTTTTGTTAGACGCTAGCAATAGTTACACTTTATGAGGGATTAAAAAAATTAGCTGATACGGTGAAGTTTTCCTCATATTTTCAGAAGGAGTCTCCAGTGTCAGTTCGGTGCTTTCTAGCAATCAGATATAAAACTAACTTTTTAAATTAGTTACTAAGAGAAATTTTTATCTCAGAAGGTGCTTGAAAGTATGATTTGTAATTGTGCTTATAGTTGCATTCTAGCAGGCAGAAGTAATCAATTATAAATCACGCCTACCCCTAAGTACACGGACTCAGATCAGAGGAGACAGAAAAATATTAACTTGCTACCTTTTGAGAAATCTGATGTGTAATACTGGAAACCAGGCCAATCAATTCTCATTTATTTCTCACATCTGTCATGTCCAGGAAGCGAATCGTCGCCCTTTTGGAGCAAGAGATCTGTGAAATGTTTGATTTTTTCATATCAGGTGCAAATCAAGCAGCCGAGAATTGGTTAAATACGACATCTCAAGACTTTTCAACCCCCAAAGTGTTAAATCTTCTTGAATAAGGTTCAAAGACTGGCACAGCAATTAGTCTGGCGGATCTTGTATGATTGATTAGGCTTGTAAACGTGTCTAAGCTGGAGAGACGTGTTGCGTGAGGCTCTGTGTTCCTTCTTTTTTATTTTATTTTCTACGAACCCAGAGAAATAGCACAGCAAGTGTGTGGGTTTGATATTTATGGCATTGGTATGTAGCCAGTGCCTGCTGTTTATATTCTTCCTTAACACCCATTTTCACTGCTGTTAGCATTTGTAAAACAGAGTTGAAACAGTACGGTGTATCACAGTAGACTCTGGAGAGAGAGAGAGAGAGAGAAAAAAAAAAAGAAATCCGTAAACAATGCCCAGTATATTGCACATTCCTGTGATACAACATTTCCCAGAGAGGCTGAGTTAATTTGACAAAGAGTGAGAGAAAGAAAAGGCAATGGTGCAGACTCAGCCTCACATGCAGGCCTTACAGCATGCAAATGGACACATAATAGAGGCACTAGATAAAAAATCTGAGTATCTAAACATAGGCGTTTTAGATGGTTCAACCCTATAACATACTATAGACATTTCAGAATATGTACACAAACATGTACATATAAAATAAAATACATGCAATTTCAAGCATGTTCTCCCCATGGGGTTTCCCTCTGGGTTCTCCAGTTTCTTCCCACCAGATGTACTTTTCATCAAGGGTGTATTCCAGTCTCACACCCACTATTCCCGAGATAGGTTACTGAAAATGAATG
This sequence comes from Hemibagrus guttatus, assembly GCA_033459395.1. Taxonomy (NCBI): domain Eukaryota; kingdom Metazoa; phylum Chordata; class Actinopteri; order Siluriformes; family Bagridae; genus Hemibagrus; species Hemibagrus guttatus. The sequence continues at coordinate 30,752,466 of JAUCMX010000003.1, read as the reverse complement.
AATACAAATGTAATGAAATAAATATTAAAGCGTCTCAGGTATCAGGCTTCAAACATGACTTGCAGAACCTGTGGGAAGGATCCAGTACTCCCAGTTTGGCTCAGAAATATGGATCCACGTGCATGAGTTTTATTGAGACAAAACTTGGAGGCAAAGCAGCAAACGTTTTTACTAGAAGAAATTCACCAAGGAAGAGTTGGGAAATAGGGCAAGATCAAAACACCAGAGATAAAGAATAGAGTCAAATCACAGGGACAAGGCAGAACAGGACAATAAAAACAGGGACAGATGAATTCAGGTTCATGTCCTTTATAGAGATTCTAGAGGAAGTAGGAAGCAATGAAGGAAGTTGGGAAACTTCCTTCATTTGGGCATCAGAAGGCATATGACGAGTTGTACACTAGGTTAGACACTAGAGAAGGAGAGAAGGACTTGTACAGGTTAGTTAGGCAGAGGGATCGAGATGGGAAGGATGTGCAGCAAGTTGGGCAAGATCAAAACACCAGAGGTCTGGAAAAGAGTCAAATCACAGGGACAAGGTAGAACAGGACAATAAAAACAGAGACAGATGAATTCAGGTTCATGCCCTATATATAGAGATTCTAGAGGAAGTAGGAATGATGGAGGACATTGGGAAACAGGGCAAGATCAAAACACCAGAGATCTGGAAAAGAGTCAAATCACAAGGACAAAGTAGAACAGGACAATAAGAACAGAAACAGATGAATTCAGGTTCATGTCCTTTATAGAGATTCTAGAGGAAGTAGGAAGTAATGGAGGAAGTAGATTAAAATGAAAGAGAAACTGCCCTCTGGTGGTCAGGAGACTGGAGTCTGGGCTAGACGTTGCACCAGAATGGACTCTTGGAAGCACCATGACCTTGATCAGGATAAAACATTTACTGAAGCTGAAGAAAGTGGTGCTACACAGTTTGATATGGACTTCAGTTTATTACCAAAAATAATAATAATAATAATAATAACAATAGAAATATACAAAAAAAAATAACAAAAAGCAGAAATCCTTGTAGTGAAGTCTTGCCATTCTTTGTGTTTGGTCCAAAGTCTGTTTTCCCTTGAAGATATTTTTAACCAAGCATTTCTTGACTAAACCCTCAGTCACGCTCTGCTCTGGATTAATATTTGTGTATCGATTTTGCGTTGCACTTTGGAAAAATGGATCTGGCATACATTTTGAGTGCATCCACAACAAAAGACTAAAAGAAACACTGAACTACAACACAAAAAATAAAGCGAATATAATACCCGGCATGTGTGTTGCACTGACTGTGCTCGTTGACTGAGATTGATTTATGCTATTCAATCTGGTGTCATGAGGTGAACCCTAGCTGCGTTCGGATTAAATCTCATCATCGGGCAATTTCCTGCCTCGTATCTTGTTCTTATTTTATGTTGCCTCCTTTTATTCCCCTCCCTCTTCCACTCCTGGTGCCATTTTCTATATAAATCTCAAAATCTCAACAGCTCAGTAGCCTACAGCTGTATTAGCTGATGTGTGTGTGTGTGTGTGTGCAACACTAGAAGCATCTTCAAGACCAAACCCCCGGAGCAGAAAGATATCAGGCACAAGTAAGGAATAAAACATGACGGGATGGTGTGATGCAGCCTGGTTGCGAAGCTGAGTGACTGTTAATACGCCAGAGTTGATTACTCTCTTTTAATAGCTTGTCCCAGAATGTTTCATTCATGTAACAGCACTTAAATCGAGAATTTGACAACATTGTGTTATAATTATAGAACTCTGACCTGTCCAGCTATATGTATGACCTTTGACCTGTTGGCTCACACAGATCTGGCCAGGTGAGACGAAGATAGGATGATGCGAGGGGATCATGGTGAATACCAACGTCAGTACCACACACTGGGCAATGCGGCCCGCCGCTTCTCCAATCCAGATGTTGAGGCAATGGCCAAGTTGCATGCTGGGGATGCTGAGAGACAGCGGGGCAAATACCCACCGCAGCATGCTGCTACGCTTGTCAGTGCCAACTGTTCACGCCAGCAGGTATGTATCTGTGTGTGTGTGTGTGTTTGTTGCCTTGAAAACATGCTAAACATGACCTGGCATGCTGTTCCAGAGAAGGGAATGTTGTCTTGAATCACTGTAAGAAGTACTGTGTGAGGCAGCAGATGTGTGTGTGGGGGTGTGTAATATACAGTAGAGCTTTGTATCTCAGTGTACATTTGTCTTGTTGTGAATGATGAGGAATCACAGGTAGGCGTGAAGATCTGCTTTTCCCTTTCTTTCCTATTCCTTCTTGCCTTTCCCGTTCTATCTTTCACATGATTTCCCTATGCTTCCCATTTATGGATTTTCCTTTCTTTCTCTTCCCTATGTATCACTTCTGTATCCTTCTTTCCATATCCTGCCTTTCTCTGCCCCTTCTCTTCACGTTTCCCATCTATCTGTTCATTTCCTTCTCAGATCTCTACCGTCACTATCCATCCTTATTCTTCCCTCTCTTTCACAACCCCTTTGCTTCCATTCCCTATAATATACTACTTCCCTATAGTATCACCCTATAGAGAAGAGGCTTTCCTTCTCTTCCCTTCTTCCCTTCCTTCTCCGTACTGTGTCATAACTTCATAACCTTCCTGTCTGTCTCTTCCCCTTGCACCCCATCCCTATCTTACTCTTCCTAGCCCTTCAATTTATATTTCCTATCTGTCTGGCTATTCCGTTGATTTTTACCCTGTCCTTCTTTCCCTTTTCTTCCCTTCATGTTTCTCATCTGTCTTTCATTTCACATTCCTACCATATCCTTTCATTCACAACCCATATTCTTCCTTTCCTGGTTCTTCTTTTGATATTACTTGTCTATCATTCTGATCCCCTCCCCTCCCATCACACTTCTCATCTATCCTTACATTCTGTTCACATTCCTTCACTATCCTTCCATTCCTTTCATTACACATTTCCCATCCATTCCCATACTTTTCCTTTACCCTTCATCCATTCTTTGGGCTGTCCTTTCCTCCCATTTCCTCATATCCCTTCCTCATCCTGTTCTTAGCTTTGCATTCATTCTTTATGGAACCCCACCGTCCATGGATCCCCACCATCTACAGATCCCAACCATCCATAGAACCCAACCATCCATGGATCCCCACCATCCATAGAACCCAACCATCCATGGATCCCCACCATCTATAGAACCCAACCATAAATGGATCCCCACCATCAATAGAACCCACCTATCCATGAATCTCCACCATCCATGGAACCTCACCATCCATGGATCCCCACCATCCATAGATCCCGATCATCCATGAATCCACAAATCCCAGAGTTATGGCAGGTGTTGAATACTTCACTCACGTTTATCCTTCTGTCAGGCTCTAAATCTGTATAATTCCTGAATGGAACTACTTTTTTGGAACTTTTGGAATGGAACTAAGGAATTGATCCGGTTTGGTCTGATGTTGCATCGATACCACTAATCTGAAGAATTTTTTGTCATATTGTCCCATGTGAATACACTGTAACACCAGCACTGGAAAGACTCTCATGTCTAGCTCAACTAAAGACTATTATTGTTAGGGGGTAATGGTGGTAGATTTGAATTTTTGCTGTTTGGTTACAGAGTGATCCATAATGGGGCATTTATATCAATACAAACAAGCTACAGACCCAGTAAGTTCTTCTGTTCTCAAGTGAGGGGTACAGCCCTCTACCCAACTCTAGCTTCTTCAGACGTGAAAATTGGTCAGTTAATTACTACAAACTCCCTTTCCACTACTCCGGAAAGAGGGATGTGGTCGACTTGATGGTGACCCATGTCTCCACATCTGTTAGTTCTCGAGACTTTTCCCCTTCCTAAGTGTGTACAAATCTGCATCTGAACTCCACCCATGAAGAGTTTGAACTCATTTGCATTAAATGCAAAACCTCTTACTTTTACAACCTCACTCTAGGATTTTTGCCGATTCTTCTGCCTTTTTCTGTATGATTCTTCTCTCTGCCATCTCTTCTGTTTGTATCTTTCTTTCCCATGTCACTTTCTCTCAGCAGGTTCACGCCCTCTCCCTTTTTCCCCCATCCTAAACTCTTTCCTCGATTTTTAATCCCCTATGCTCTTTCCTTTCCTTCCTGTTTGCGCTATCTGTTTGTACTCCACTGTTAGCAACAGAAATGGGAAAAGGGGGGTGGGGAGGGGTTGGAGGCAGGTGGAGTCGGATGTTTCCACGGCAACCTGGCGCCCATATATGGCGATCGAAGAGATCACATGGCGAGAACCGGCAAGGTGGAGAACGACAGAGACACGGAGACAGAGGGAAGAGGTAATAACCAGGGAAAGATGAGGAAAGGGATGGTGGGTGTCCATAATGGTAGAGAAAGTGAATGAGTTAGTGAGAGAGAAAGGGTGAGAGAGCGCGCGAGAGAGAGAGAAGGGGCAAGCGAGGGAGCAAGAAAAGAGAGAGATAGAGAGAGAAACGGAAAGCTCCAGAGGCAGGGGATTTTCTGTGATTTGCAGCCTGGAAACGGAGAAACGGATGGAGATACAGAGGGAGAAGGAGAAGAGGAGGGGTGGAAGGAGGCACGCGAGGGAGGAGGATTAATTAGCAATGGTATGTTACGTTTATTAATCGATGAAGACATGAACAATTTGCACTGAACAAACAGAGAGAGAGAGAGAGAGAGAGAGAGAGAGAGAGAGAGAGAGAGATTGTCTGCCTAACTGGTTTGTGTTTTGGATAAAGTGGAGGATAATATTCATCTAACCAGGTGAGAAGGAGGACTGAAGGTGTGTGCGTGTGCACATGCGTCTGTGTGTGTGTGCGTGTGTACATATGTGTGTGTGCGTTACGTTGTGTTTTGTTTATAGCACTGGCTGTCGGCTAGTGGCTAGAGTGCTGTCGTCGTAATAGCGTGCTGTGGGGCATTAGGTGGGCAGCAGGTGTGGCTGGAAAGCCTGCCGCAGTATGTATGAGTGTGTGTGTGTGTGTGTGTATGTGAGAGTGTGTGTGTGTTAGATAGAGGAACATACAGAGACAGACAGAAAGAGAAATGGTTTTGAGGGGCATGGTCATGAAAATGTGTCGAAGTGTGTATGTGTGTGGGAATGCCAGAGGAGGAAGCGAGGGCAGAATGGGTGGGCACATGAGCCTGCTTGGCATGCAGACCGTGTCGCAATTTCATCCTTCAACTCTGCTTCCTGATTTCTTACACACACACACACACACACACACACACACACACACACACACACACACACACACACACACACACACACACACACACACACACACACACACACACACACACACAGACAGAGAGAGAAGGATTTGGTTGAGATAACACTGTTCCAACAGGATTGAGACTTTTCCTGAATGACTTCAAGCTCTTCATCTAAAGGATATACTTCGTAGAATAATCAAATTTCCCATAATGCACCTTTTTCAAACCAGTAACTAACTAACCGAGTCTCAAAAGATCTCACGTTATCATCTTCCCATATCTGGGGGTTAATTTAAACAACACTGTCGGAGCTGTAATCTCGGACAACTCTTCATCTTCTTCGAAGTTTAAGAGGCGGGGCTTAATAACAAATCGATTCTGGTTGTTCAAGATTACCACCTTGGTCACGTTCCACTCTTTAGCTAGCTGCATGATGAAGGAGAAATTCTTATGCTTATTAAAAATTTCAGACTTTGAGGAAATTTTGCTGAATAAATATTGACCTAACATTTGTACTTGCAGTGTGTGAATCCAGCCCATTTTTGCAGAACTAAATTCCTTAAATGATCCACGATACGATCCCGATTATGAGCGAACGGTAACAGCTGTGCTTTAAATATATTGAAATATTTAACACGTGAACAAACTTACATTAGCGACAATGAGGTTTAGTGTTTAATTTCCCGCTTCTCAACTCAAGCTACTCTTTAGACAAAAATAATTAAACCTTACAACGTATTTTCAACATATTTTGCATACTTAACCCTTCAATATACGGACCAGCCATAATATTTTGAGCAGTGAGAGGTGAATTGAATAACACTGATGATCTCCTCATCATGGCACCTGTTAGTGGGTGGGATATATTAGGAAGCAAGTGAAAATTTAGTCCTTAAAGTTGATGTGTTAGTAGAAGGAAAAATGGGCAAGCGTGAGGATTTGAGGGCCAAATTGTGATGGCTAGACCACTGGATAAGAGCATCTCCAAAACTGCAGCTCTTGTGGGGTGTTCCCGGTCTGCAGTGGTCAGTATCTATCAAAAGTGGTACAAGGAAGGAACAGTGGTGAACTGGAGACAGGGTCATGGGTGGTCAAGGCTCATTGATGTATGTGGGGAGCGAAGGCTGGCCCGTGTGGTCCGATCCAACAGACGAGCTACTGTTGCTCAAACTGCTGAAGAAGTTAATGCTGGTTCTGGTAGAAAGGTGTCAGAATACACAGTGCATGAAGAGTCAGGGCTGTTTTGGCAGCAAAATAAGGAGCAACACTAATATTAGGCAGGTGGTCATAATGTTATGTCTGATCGGTGTATAACCAGCAAAAATTACTGTTCTGATAGCAGTATGAAAATAAATAGCGTAAAAGTAGAAATCTATAACATTAGCATAGTCGTGAAGTAAGTTCTGTGTGCCTTTAAGCAACCAACAATATGTTCACAAACGTAAAAATAGGTTCTTACAGACCAACAAGTCAGATTTCCAGCTTTGACTGAAGAGTCAGTGGTGTTCTTCTTCCCTAATCGTGGCCAAGAAACGCCTACTTTCACAGGAATAGGTCACTTTTGGCTGACATTGCAAGCCAACAGCAACTTTCTCGATAGCTATCATGTTTATAAAGCTCACTTAATGCTGTTAAAGACAGAATACAAAATACACCCAGTGTTTGTTTTGTCTGAAAAAGTAAACACAGCTTCAAGTGGCACTCTGTCCCTCATAACCACGTTTCTTTCCTGTTAGTCTCACTATAGTAGCTTCACAGAAGTTCCGGAATAATCTGGAAGGTTAAAGGCTATGAATAGCAATTTCTGATGAATCAAACATCGTTTAGCTCCTCAGGCAAGTAAAATTAAGCCTAAAAAAAAAAAAAGTATGCTAAGCTAGTCAGGTAGTACAAGCATTACATCAAGACCTCAGCGCTTCATTTCCTACTTAATTTCCTTCATGTTTTTGCTAACTGTTTATTTTGTTTTAGAGTGACATGAAACGTTTATAGGCTAATAATAAACAGAGCCAACCTAGGTCGAACTAAGAGCTAGCTAGTTAGCTACACAGGAGACTGATAATAATACCAAGAAGCTTAATACAAACCTTTAAGTGAAACAAAAAAGTGGATGATTGTTAACCGAGTATCTGAAGAAGCACCTTCGACAAAATGCCAGCAAGTCCTTCAGTTAAAAAAAAAAAAAAATAAAAAATTAGCCAGAGTGAGGGGACAGCATGTTGTGCAGCTTTGTGTTTGACTTTTTCTAATTTTTTTTTATTTTTTTTAGCCTACACATACCTGCATATCCTTGTTAGCCAGAACAGGTCTCAGATGATGTGTGTAGTGCAACGAGATGTTGCTAGAATGTTGCGTCTCACACACAGCCGTGAGGCTACATGCTAATTTAAGCTTTTGAGGCTACATGCTTTTTGATTAACCTACTATGAAGAAAAAAACTGCTTGTCAAAGGTAAGAGCTACTGATTTGTCCTGGTTGTGTGTTTGTGTGTGTGTGTGTGTGTGTGTGTGTGTTGGACTAGTGCTAGTGTTACACACATGCTTATATTTGTTTCCAGGTTTAAGTCTCATTCTCCTACAGGCTTATTTGCCTGAGGTGAATATACTGAAACACATTCATATGACCATCACTCTCTTTTTCTTTTTCTGTGTGTGTGTGTGTGTGTGTGTGTGTGTGTGTATATTTGTGTGTGATGTTCCTACTATGTAGGTGTATGACCACAAGGCAGTTCGGATGCACAGCAATTAGCCTTAAAAATAAAAGCCAGCAGCCGTTTGGCACATCTGTCTGTACGTGTATGTGGCTAAGATTCGATAGAGAGAGTGTGTGTTAAGCTTTTATTATAAAGTGTGTGTGTGTGTGTGTGTGTATGTGTGTTTTCACCTGTATGAAGTGTAATCGTGAGAACCATAATAAAGACTGGGTGAGAATGGGTCAATTTAATTTGCTAAATTATTAAAAGATGTTTCTCTCTCTCTCTCTCTCTCTCTCTCTCTCTCTCTCTCTCTCTCTCGCTCTTCCGCTCTCTCTCTCTCGCTCTTCCGCTCTCTCTCTCGCTCTTTCTCTCTCTCGCTCTCTCTCTCGCTCTCTCCCTATTATGTCTTGAGTTTTTTCTTTCCTCATTCTTCCTCTCAAATAGTGACTCCGTTGTCTAGGACAAAACAAGATGTTTGCTCAAATGAATGTGAAAAGTTTAACACTCTCTCTCTCTCTCTCTCTCTCCCCCCCCTTCTCTCAGCAACCACATTACTGGAGCTTTAAGGTCAGTACTCTCTATATATAAAATATATGTTTAACAGAAAAATGAATAGATTTCTTTCCTGTATAATTTTGTTCATCATTATATTTTTTCATAATTTTCCTTAGATTTTTTTTTATGAACTAGTTTTGCTTCCTGAAGTTGATTCTTTTTCAATAACTGAACAATAACTTCGATTCACACTGTAGCCAGAAATACTGTCAGAGCTACTGCTATAAAGAATTCATCGAGAAAAGTTGCTTTGGCATAGAATTAATCATTTATATTCAACAAACAGACCAATCAAGACAAGTCTGCATTATCATTACCACACAGATGTATACACACACACACACACACACACACACACACACAGCCTGGATTAATACCTCTGTAATATATTCAGTAATCACTCCTGTGTTTGTTATATCATCACATTACGGGTTTGTAAGCAGCAGGACAATTCATTTAGCCGACGAGTTTAGCGCATGAATTATTCCGCCGTTAGAGAGAAGAGGAAAAGTTGAGTCACTGAATATACACTGAGGGTCTGATGATGGAGCGTGGAGCCTCATACACCTACACTGTACAGCGGTGTTCAACTCCACGTAGAAACGTTAATTGCCTCTTTTAGAAATAGTTGCTAGGTTACGTTATTAGGATCTTAGCCAAGTCTATCTTCTTCTGCTGAATATGTTCTCAAGGAAGAGAAGAAATTCTTACTAATTAACATTAAAGTCAGATTTTGTGATTAATTAATAGCCCCCCAGCCAACCAGTGTGTCATTTTATTACCCTCTTGCTCCTGCCTATGTGCATGCCACATAACCAGCAAAAGTACAATAAAAGTAAAAAATAATTAAGTAAGTAAGTAAGTAAATAAATAAATAATATTAAAAAGCTTTCAACATTTAAACACAGTTATATTTATCTCAAGTAAATATTTTTTAAAATAACTTAAGCTAGCTAATTTACAATGTTTTACCTAGCTACTTTAACTATCGAGATGGAATAACTTTGCCTGGCTAATTCAAACCAAACTCAAAGTTAACTTAAATCAATATACTTCTTTAGATTTTATGGTGAATTAAAAAAAAAAATGTTTTTAATGTTCTGTATAAATCTAAAATCTTAGTTAAACAAAAGACAAAGTAATAAAAGAATTGATCACGTTGTTGATTTGTAATAAGCAAACGAAAGTCCAAAAATAGTACTGACCTAGGAGTAGAAAGTAGCACAAAGTAAAAGTACGGTGGCAAAAATCTACTTGAAAGTTTAAGAGCATCTACATTTGAAAATATATAAATATGTTTAACTGATGAGAAAAGTCACACGTTTATCAGCTGTCTATTACCTAACAAGCTAGCTAATTTACAAAATCTAAAGACATCGTGAATTTGACTAGTTATTCCACAAAAAGTAACTAGCTAGCTAATTTCTGAAATGGGTCTAGCTAGCTAATTTATAACATAACTAGCTCATTTACCAATATTTAAGCTCACTTCACATTCTTCTTTAGATGTAAGGATGAAATTTAAACATTTATTCTAGCACTTTGTCAATAGGTTAATTTTTTTTTTTAACTCTTTAGCCCTAATTCTGTGTTGTTTTTTTTGTAGCACCAGGGTCCTGGAGGAATGTTGTTTAATTGAAACTTGGGCATCAGGCAAATTACAATATTTTACATTTGAGATTTGTATTTTTAGTATTTTTAATCTCAAAATGTAAATAAATACTTAAATGCCGCAACAAAGTACAATTACACAACTATTTTCCAACCTTCCAGATAACACTGGATTTCCCTTTAGAGGAAAAAATTCCCCTTAAGTAAGCAAGAAATTTTAACCATGCATAGGACCTGTGAAAAAAACCGTTTATTCTCCCATAACGGTTTAACTGCAGAGCTTTGATTGCTCCTGTATGAATCTGATGGCTTTCTAATGGGATTTAAAGTTGCCCCACAGGAGCATGGTGATCTTTCATGATGACCTTGTGGTAACAAGCTGTGGTTTATAATGGGCTTTATAATTCCTGCCTCTGTATCCCGCTGCCTGTGAGGAAACAAGGAAGCAGTGATATACGGAATTTTCAAATACTTCATTACGTGATGAGATACCACAATTTAGCTAATTCTACCCTGAATAGATAGCTGAGTTGATGACAGGAAAAAAAAATACTAGCAATAACTACTTGACCTGCAGATTAAAAATTGCCAGTGTTGCCAGATTTCTGTGGCCAGTGGGGCAATGATTAATGGAAAACATCATATACGTCTAATGTATTTTGCTAACTACTATTCCTGCATATCAGTCATAATTACACAAAAGTTGATGATTATAGAAGCCTGGGGAACACTGCTTAATGTAGCATGCCTGTAGATATTCATTGTTTACGAAATATTCTGCTGGGAATTGTATGTCAAGCTGCATTGGTGATGTCTTTGGGAAGAGTTGAGATCTGTTCGCATTATATGGCTAAAAGGTTTGTCACCTGACCGTCTCACCCACATGTGCTTGTTTTAGGTAGAAGCCTTTATTTGTCACAAATACACAGTGAGATTCTTTCTTTGCATATCCCATCCTTGGAGGGTTGGGGTCAGAGCACAGGGCCAGCCATGATGCAGCACCCCTGGAGCAGGGGGGGGTTGAAGGCCTTGCTCAAGGGCCCAATGGTGACAGTTGCTTGTTGGTGCTAGGGCTTGAACCCTGAGGTTTTTTTCTAGGTTTTGTTTCCAGGTTCCGGTCCAGGTTCTGGTTTCCACTTGAGCTACCACCACCCTTGTTTAACAAAATAAGCTTCCCTCTTCTGAAGGCCTTCCACTAGACTTTGAAATGTGGTTAAGGGGGTTTAGAGCTTTTAGGCACTGAGGTCAGGTGAAGAGGTCTGGGGTGTAGTCAGCGTTTCAGTTCATCCTAACTTGTTCAGTGGGTTTGAGATTAGGTCTTGGGTTTCAGGCCACTTGAGTTCTTCCACTCAAAGCCATGCTTCCATGGAGCTCACTTGGTCCATAGGGACATTGTCATGTTGGAACAGGTTTGGACCACATAGTTCTGTACAACAGTTTTCATAAATATAGCCAGTTTGTGGTAGCATCTTAAGGAAGAACCACACGTGAGCATGATCGTCAGGTGTCTACAAACTTTTGGCCGCATTGTTTATTTGCTTGGTGAAATCCATCATGAACAATTTGCTCTAACTTTACTTTTGCTGCCCAAGTGATCTCAAACAGCTTCAGCGATGTTTGTTTCTGGTCTGAGGTGGCCGATTTAGTACAGCTTTGCCCATCTGTCTTCTGCTTGAAGTGGGCTTTAATTGTGTTTGCAAAGTGTTCAGGGAATCATTATCATGCTGGAAGAACATTTTTACCACTCCTATATTTTCCCAACGGTACTGCAGGATGAAACAAAATCTGTTTCTATTTCCTCAGCATTCATCATCCGATTGATTTGCACCACTGTTCCTTCACCGCTTTCTGAAATGCACTCCAGACCATGACAGCTGTCACAGAAACCTGCAGACTTATACGTCTCATAGGCTCTCCTAACAAAATTGGACTCATCTCTACAGAAGACTTTCTATCACATAAGTTTTATGATCTTGAACATGCCGCAGTCTCTTCTGTGCGCCGGCAAAGACTTTATTTTCTTAGCTGCAACCAGCCTCAAAAACCATTTCTTTAAGACTTCTACTCAGTGATAGAATTTTGGCAGCTGCCTCAAATTTGATCTGATTTGCTCCTTTCTGTCTCTTTAGGAAATTACCATTAAATATGAATCATGAAGTAGTTTTCAGGTGTTTTCTGATATACCTGGAAAAATCCTGTTTGCCAAAAGTTCCTCTCCTAATTCTAGCATACATTTATTGATTACCATCAAACACCACATATGTATTTGGTAAACTACTGGTGATTAAGTTTTATCAGCTGCCCTAGTATTAGAAATTTCTCTCTAATCTGTGAAACCACTGGAATTTCCCCAAGGAGTGGTGGGGAGCCAAATCAGTGCACTTCTATCCAGCCTATCCTGGAAGTAGAGAGGGAAGCAGATGGCCATTCAGATTCATGACCTGCTCCAGCTGGGTTAGTGTCCCAAATATGGAACTTCTGGTGGGAGGAAGTGCTTCAGTTTCCCTTAGAGCAGTTCTAGGAAATGTAGAACATCATCCACAGTACTCTGTAGTCTGACCATAGACCTTGCCATCTGCGTAATGGCGTTATGGCTGAGCAGGGCCTAATTTTTCTTGCCGTGGCTTTCTGAAGACGACTAGAAGAAGAGATCTTCCATTTGGACTGGTTCTGCTGATCTGCTTCAAAATGTCTCCTTCATGGTGTTCTCTCTTTAAAATTACCCAGACAATCTGCAGGGCAGTTACTCAAAGGGAAAGTCTTTGCTTCTGAAATCTGACCACTTGAAATGTACAGGTTGATCCTTCCCGGATGGACACAGTAAAGTATACTTTAATGAGCAGGAGCAGTTGCTAGGTTGCTGCAAATTTGAAGACCAGAATAGTGGAACTAAGTATGCTGTTTTATGGATTATTGTATTACTGCATAACTAAGCTGCATTTAACAATGAGCTTCAGATGATGGAACGATAGTTATACATTGAAACCCTAGAAGATTCTGGATAGTTAGCATCATTGCTTGTAATCATAGACATGACACTTATCATTTATTCATTCTTTCTTCCGTAATCAGCTTATATCGGACAAAATTGCGGTGGGTCCGGGGACCTTGGAGCTGACGATGCTACCCAGAGCCTTGGGCCTGTCATTCTTTCAAAACCTAGGCATTTCTGGCGTTTTTAACAGGGCTTGTTATTTGCTTCAAAGTTTCACTTTGATGATTTCCTTGCCAATTGATGTTTCCACAAACTTAAGCAAGCGCCTTTCCACGAATGTAAGACTTTTTTTCCCAGTCTCCAGTGGTTTCCACCAGCTATGTGCTGTCAATTATACTCTGATGGCTTGCGCTGAGAGGACTGTTGCTAAGGTAACATCAAAGCAGTTAAAGAGTGAGGAGTCTAGACCAGTAATGAGTAGTCAAGTCTCCTGAGTCTCTTCTGTTTGCTGAATTTCTGCCACTGTTATATTTGATATGCACGCTTCAGACAATACAATTTGCAAACGCTCGTCAGATTCACTGAGTAATCAAGCATATTTGTGTTTTGCCTGCTAGCAGTGGTGTCATTAAAGGCTTTTGGATAGGGATTTTTACTGAGGTGGCCTGGGGATGTGTTCCTCCAGGAGAGATTAAAAGAAATGGTCCCACATGGACTGTTCTTTATGAATGTTAATAATAGCAAAAAGCAAACCAGCGATGTTTGGAGTGTAGTGATAGAAAAGTAACCCGTGTTTTGATGAGCTGTTAAAAGCGAATCAAGAAGCATCTCTAAAGATATTTTTTGATTAAACTTAATATTTCTTAGCTATTTCCTGTGCTTTCCTGTTCATTAAAACACACTAAAATGCATATTGCCTATTATGCATTCGGATAACACTAGTGTCATCTCTTCATTTAAACACCATTTAACTGTAATAACTCAGCGTAATCATTTATTAATGCACACTAAAATAGGTCGCATCCAGAGAGCGGGAGGTGAATCCCAAATTGGTGCCATGCCAAGAGGTTTTGTAAAGCTGTCTGGGATCCAGACTTACACTCCACACTCTAATTACTATATCCATTCTTATTTGTTTCACTGTGATTTATGCTGGTTTTTTTTTTTTACTTTTACATTCGCATGGTCAGACTGGCAAAAAAAAAAAAGCAAATATTTAACACTGCATCTTAAGCTGCAGTTGTAAAAACAGTATGCCTTTGAGACACAATGCTTGCTAGCAGCCTGTTGCTTCACAAGCAAACCCATAAAAATGACATCCTGGCTACGCAACTGACCCACAAACAAACTGCGTCAGTATTTAGGTTTTGTCGCTCTGACACCGTCGTCATAATTAGGGTGTTAATCGTTAAAACATGAGGTTAATTAGCTGGTTACATAGCCACTTTGACTCTGTAGTCCTGCTTTAACCTCTTTGTGTGTGTGTGTTTGTATGTGTGTGTGTTCGAGATCTATTGATTATGTTTACTTTTGTAAGGAAAATTCACCCTGAATTGACTTACACATCAAAACTTACAATCAATATGTGATCATCTGTGGCATGCAAGGTTTATGTTGTCATATTCCTCATGACATTACCCATAATGCCGTTCAACTTTCAACTACATGGACTGATAGTGGTGGCAGTGTTATTAAGCCTTTGTTTCATTTCGATGCAACATCACTTTAGTTCTTCTGTCTGTTGGGTCCATCTGTACTGTCTAAAACACACACACACACACACACACACACACACACACACACACACACACACACACACACAAAGGATAGCCAATAAAAAAAAAACCTGGGACGTAGTAACCTGCATATTTTGGGAAGGGGTGGAGCTGGGATAGTGGGGGCAGTCCCTAATTTGCATAATCATGCATATTCATTGTTTTTGATGTCTTTCTACCTATATGAGTGAGATATTTTCAGGCCATTTAGTTCTACGCATGAAAAAAAACACACTCTCTTTCTCTCAATAAAACACACACACACACACACACACACACACACACACACACACACACACACACACACACAGAGTCTGTGTGTGTGTGTGTGTGTGTGTGTGTTTTATTGAGAGAAAGAGCCTTTGTACGTTTTAGCCTCATTAGTTCCGCTTCACTCACCAAGAGTGACAAAGCGCAAAGCTTGCACACACACACACACACACACACACACACACACACACACACACACACAAACTTATTTCTTGATGGTCTGCCACCTTCCCAGAAGGCATCATTGTTGAGTTCTGCACATCTGTTACTACAGTGCAGCTAATTAAAGTCTGAGTGCACTACCGAGAAGCCATTTTACTTCACGGGTTTGTAAAAGCTAGTGCACAACTTCACTCTGTTAATGTTTCCTGTTCAATAATAGAATCATCAGCCAGCTATTCAAACCAAACTGAGTAAATGATTTCTTTTAACAACCAAAATCTCTTAAATGGCTCCTCTAGCGCAGTGTGAAAATGTCACTTTAGGAAATTCTTTGCCAGTTGATCAACATTTGTATTTTATGAAGAGATTATGGTCTATGATGTGATAGTAAGGGGTTTCATCACGGTTCTGCTCTGATGTGTAGGCGAGGACTCCGCGTGCTAGCGGTGGAGGTCATCAGTCTCTTGCCGATCAGGGTGGAGGACGGTCGTTCTACGCCTCGGCAGAGAATCTAGAGACCATGGGTGACGCTGATCTCGCTCTCGGCTTCAGCCGCTCCAACCGCCTCAGACAGAGCCTGCCGCTTGCCCGCTCTCCCAGCCAGAACAAGTTCCGCCCACCAGGTACAGGCCCACCCACACCTACTTATAAACACTCACAGAACAACAGACAGACATCGACTAGGGTCCTTTCTGATGTGATGAAACCTACACAGGGCATTTTGAAGGAGGACTACAGATGATTTAGCTGTTTACTGTGAAGTGATGAGAGAGCCCCTTCAGATTGATGGACACTAAATGAAAAAAATACCACAATGACATAAGGTTCACTGATAAATGTTATACTTGTCCTCAGTCTTCAAGCCTTTCCCATTCTGAAAAATTAGAGTTTTTAAAGTGCTGATGTAGGAGACTGCTTCGGCAACATCTCCTTCCAGAAGACTTCACCATATCAAACATCATCCATGTACGTGGAGCTTCAGCTGTGTGAGTCCCAGCGTAGTAATTTACACCGATAATGCATTAGAGAGCCTTCGGACCAATCAGAATTGAGAATTCAGACATGCACGGGTGTTGGTGTTGATATTTGGACTTCCAAAGCTGTAAAGTCCTGACATGCCTGTTCAGGTGAAATATTTTCGTAAACCCGGTCAGCATAGGAACCCCATTTCAGCCTCTCGGTAGGTCTCGGAGGGGAGGTGCGCTGAGGAGTGAGATTCACACCCAGAGACTGCTGGGTTTTTTGTTAAACTGCAATCTTTGTATCCCTGCAGAAAGCTTGAAGCCCTCCCGTGAGATTTGTCCTAATGTCAATTGTGATGCGCTGCACAAATTCAAAGGCACTCACAAAATAGCGTAAATCTACTGGTTGACTTATCCCCTCCCTCTCTGTTCTAAATCTTACCCCTTACCCATTTCTGTCTCTCTCTCTATCCCTCCTCAGGTGTTTTGTTCCTTCAGTTTGGTGATGAGACGCGGCGTGTTCACCTCAGTCATGAGCTGAGCAGCATGGAGACTCTGCATGCGCTGATCGTGCATGTCTTCCCTCAGCAGCTGAACATGAGTGTGCTCCGGTCACCCTCCACTGCCGTCCTCATCAAAGACGAGGCGCGCAACATCTTCTATGAGCTGGATGACCCTCGCCGGATCCACGATCGCTGCATCCTCAAGATCTACTGCCGAGACGCAGCGTTCAACACTCACCACCACGCGCACCACGGCCATGTCACCAACGGAGACCTGCGGGTGAGCTTCCAAAAGACCGAGAATGTATTATAATACTGAAGAACATGCTGTCGGCTAATTCAGTTCAATTCGATTCTAATTGTATAGCACTTTTAACAATGGACTTTGTCTCAAAGCACCTTTACATAAGAAATATAGTACAAAAAGTTCAACATTAATATTAGACTTGTATTTAAATTTTGTTGTATTTATCCCTAATATATATATTTAATATATATATATATATATATATATATATATATATAAATTTTTTAAAAACATACAATTACAAAACTATCAAATTCTAATTAATTTATCTTTAAATGTGGGAAATCTTTAAATATTCAGAATTTTATTTGCCTACCAAAAAACCCAAAATTCTATTCTAATATAATTTCTAATCAAAGTGGATCATGTTATACAATCAAAGACTCTTTGGATTCTTATATAAAAGTCTTATGAAAAATAACTATTTTGCTTAATAACTGAATTGATACATTTCTGTAGAAACACTGTTTTCATCATTATTTTTTTGCACATTAAAAAAAGCATATTTGCAAAACCTTTAATCTGTCCCTAGAACTACATTTACCGAAAAAGCTAAAATGCTTAACCCTATAGAAAAACAAAACAAAAAAATGGAAGCCAACCAAATTAAATAAAATGTTTTTTTTTAATATGAAAAAGTGACATTTTATTTACAATTATTTAAAAAATAACTGATTGGTTTCAGAGAACCAATTTGAAAAAAGGTGTATGTATTTCTTTAAGACAGACAAAGTAAATAATATTGGCAGTATGTTGGACCTTGTAAAAAATGAGCATATGCTAATGTGAGTATTAATTAACTCAGTTCTTGAGGATGCAGATATCAGTCAGTCACACACTCATTCATACACACTCCGACTGGTGAGGGCATTAAAGACACAAAAACAAAAAACATGCTGAAGTCTCTTATCACAAAACTGTCTGGGGAACAAGGCAGGTCATTTTTTTTCTTCTATTAAGCATCTCGAATAAACCACAGGACCTCCCAGAGTGACCAAAACTTAATAATAATCAACCAGCATAAGTGACATCACAGCCCCGCCATCTTGTTTTCAATTGGATTTCAAGACTCATGAGGGGTAGTGAGAGGTCTAAGTGTACATACTCAGTGTACACTTTAATATGTACCTAAAGATTTATGTAGAAATTAAATTGTGCCCTTTTTTGTTTCTGCCTGCACCCATCAGAGGGAGCTAGCATACACCTCTCGTGAATCTTCCCCCACTCGCCGCTTGAACAGCCACCCTTCATCCTCCTCTCCGTCGGCCTCCCCGTCCCGCCCACACTCCCGCCTTTCTTATGCGTCAGTCCGGCCTTCTTCGTACGCTGGTCCACCACCGTCCCCTCAGCCCCACCCTTACCAGCACCAGAACCCCAATCACCCTGCCTTCTGCCCCTCCCCCAGCGCCATCCTGGAGCGACGTGATGTCAGACCGGACGAGGAGGCACCAGCATCACCATCAAAGAGTGTGGTGCTCCTGAAGAATGAGGCGGCATATGCAGATCCGTACGCACTTGTCCATGGTGTGGCTTCACCCCAGTCACTTGCTTTCCGTCGTGGCTCGCTGCGGTCTCTGAGCCCGTATTCAGCTGCTGCTCTGCATTGTGAGCTCGACGCTGCCCTCTACAGGCCTGGAGGACCGCTCTATGCAGAGCCTTATGGCCCAATGGGCTTCCGAACTTTGCCATCTGCATCACCGCAGAAGCTGGAGCCGTACAGGGGTCACTCGGGTCGGGGATCACCGGGAAGGCAAGGCTTTCGAAAAGATGGGACGGTGTATGTAGAGGGTCATAAAGCGCGAGTTGGGGGCCCTTTGCTAGACCAGATGTGTGTGATGGGTGGAGCAGGTGGTGAGGGAGTGGCACTGGCAGGATACGAAACCGACACAAGGTAAGTTTTAATCATTTTGTCAAAATGACCAATTTAGGAAAGAAATGGTGTGAACCAACTATTATGACTGATAATGTCTTTTAGGATTCCTTCATTATTATATTGTGTTACTTTGTATTATATCTTTTTTGTATGTATTAGGGAGCGAATGGAGGCCATGGAGAAGCAGATAGCCAGTTTGACTGGTCTGGTCCAGAGTGTTCTTACCCGTGCCCCAGACAGTCCGTAAGATATTTTCCCAATATCGAATAAAATCACAAACTCCTGCATTGCTAAACCCAATGCATAAGGCTGTAGTGACATTAACTCATTAATGCGATTTGACAAAGTGTGTATTCATTTTTTTTAATGAATCATGGTGGAGAAATATAAATGTTGAGATAAAAGCAGATTGATCGTGATTGATATTGGACATCTGAAGCTTGCAATAAAGAGACTGGATATGAATGGATATTAATAGCGGACAGTTTGTGACAGATATATTCTTTTACAGTGACAAGGCAGAAACAGCAAGCGACTGTTCGGCACCTGAGAGTAAGTACTGTATACTTGTAACTGTATGATATTTAAGGAAGAAGTGAGTCTGTACCAGGAAATGAATCAACGATGGGGTGATGTAACGGGGTCCAACATGACGCAAAATTTTTATAGAAATGATAATGTACCACGAAGTACTGTCCATGCTTCTGATTGGTTCATAAGGTCACATAGGATCAATAATCATATAGAATGAAGTGAATAAGCTTCAACTTTGTATGATTAAATTTATGCTACTTATTCCTTACTGACCCAATACAAGGGTCACTTTCAAGTGATTTGGGTTCAGAGACACCAGACAAATTTTAAGGCTATTCAGCTTCATCGCTTCAGAATCACATAATGCCTCCACTTTTCCGTACAGCCACAGCCACTCTGCCTCCCTTAAATCTTTAATAAACCAGCCCAAACATCACCTACTGTACTTTGATTAGGACCCAAGCTGAATTTAATTTTGAATTTTGTGTTTCAGCTGGCAGGGCTAGAAAAGGAAAAGGTATTTCTGTGTTTGTCTGTCACTCTGTTTCCTCGCTACACTCCACCGAAGGTGTTGTCGACTTCTGTTTGTCTAAAGTCTTTCGAACCCACCACTGTTTTTATTTCATCAGTTATGACAAAACAACAATGGTAGTAGAATGTAACGGTACTAGAGTCAGATAAACAGCTCAAGACTACAGTACATTTACGCCATTTGTCTGATTTTATACAACTGAGCAATTCAGGGTTAAGGGCTTTGTTCAAGGGCCCAGCAGGGGCAGATTGGTGGTCCTGGGATTTGAACTCACAACCTTCCAATCAGTAGTCCAACACCTTAACCACTGACAAACCTATGTTCTGTATACTTAGTAGGAAAAAGTTAACAGTGCTGTTTTTTTAAACACAAAGACTAACAAACTGCTGTAAAAGAGTAGCATGCATAGCGTACAAATTCTAGAGACAATAATTAAAACTACAAAAATAATCAGTGATGTCACCACCCATGGTATGAGTCAGCCAGACCTGAAGGTACAACAGTGAAGTTGATTTTTTTTTATTGCTTTTTATCCATTTATAGTTACATTTAATGTCCACAAAATGAGTTGGTTCTTGTTTCTGCTTAAACGCTTACCACCAGTTTTTCTCTTGAAGTCAACAAGACTCGTCTTGTTGTGTTACCCAAGAAACTGCAAAGTTGCCCTTGTAGAAACAATGATGTACTGGAACGAGTGTATTCATATAAAATGATACACTGAGCTTTGCCCTGCAGTTCGAACAGATCTCCTGTTGTGTTCAAGATATATTTGAATTTAAAATGAGGATCATAAGCATAGTACATTTGCACAAGTTTTTCATAACTGATCAAATAAAAAATGGTGGACTGAGATATCTGGTACCTGCTGTAGATAGTTACGGAATGGAGTCAGGGAAAAAGTAGATCCCCGAGTTTGGAAGACCCTGTAACAATCTATGTGTAAGTAAGCGTGTTCAACCCGAACAATCCTGGAATGTTTGTGCTGCAACCCCTGACCACCGGAATGAACCCTAGAAAAATGGTTTCATCAGCGGCATGTTCTGTTCCCTTTCTTCCAAAGAGAGCAATAGCGCTGATGACCTGGGCGTTGCTTGGATGCAAGCCGTGTGTGTTTTACATTACTTGATGAAAATGTAGCTGTGTGTTGCATGTGATGACCCCATAGAGGTGTTGTGATGAAGCAAGCCTTGGATACAGTACATCTGTATCCCTGATTTGAGAGGTGTGAATGAAGAAAAAGTTGCCTTAATTTTTGTGCCAACTTGTAGTATGATGGTACTGCATTTAAAAACAAAACAAAACTGCATCTCTACTACTATAGATATATTTTGCCTATAGTTTAGTTTAGTGAAGTATTAGTGATTTTTGAGCCCAGATGGAAGACCAAAACGTGAATAAATTTCAACTGGCAGATGAGCCAATTCACTGAAAGGGAAAGGGATCGGCATCAATCTTGCTAATTAGCTTTGCCATTCATTATTAATTTACGTTAGCGTTGTTTTAATAAAAAAAAAAAAAACCTAGTCAATCAGGTTTCCAGTCAACCAAATTTAATTTCAAAACAAAATCCACATCGGAGTTGCTTAACTTCACCCTTGCTGTCTCCTGACCTCGATTCTTCTCTCTGACAGCCACGACTCCCTCGGCTCCTCTGGCCCTGATGCCACCGCCGCCCTCTGGCACGTCTCAACCGATTACAATGTCTCGCTCCCAAATGCAGCTGCATCTTAGTGACTTGCAACGGAGTACAACAGAGCTACGCAAACAGCTGTCACAGTTACGCAAAATACAGGTGTGCCGTGTTATGGAGAATTCCAGCAAAATCTACTATGACCTTTAATAATAAAAATTTGGTGAGCCATTTCATTTTGTTTGCATGTTTTCAGATACAGAATCAGGACTCGGTGCACACTTTGCTGAGGCAAGCGGAGGCCGATTTAGGTCTCTGCCTGATCGAAGCATCGCGGATGCAGGAAGATCCTCTACAACGACAGCGCCTCCTCGTGGAGGAAGAGAGGCTGCGTTATCTCAATGAAGAGGAACTGATTATACAGCAGTTACAGTAAGCTAACACACACAAGCACACCTGTATGTTTTCAATATTTCCCATCGCCATATCACTACGGGCTTAATCTCCATCACTTTCTTATGAACAGTTCATTAATTATTTGGTTAAAGTTAAGTCTGGGGGATGAGTCCTTGGAGTCACATGAAATCGAGTCCATGTATGGTCAGTAAATTGCAATGTTGATCACATGATATTCATATCTTTCTCTTATCTATAATTACACAGTATAACATCCTAATACTCGTTAGTTTCATAGCAAACAAGGCTACTTGTTTTAAGAAAAACAATAATAATACAAGCTTGCTTGAAAAATGGCTAATTTTTAACATATCTAAGAAGATGTTTGCTAATTTGCTAGTGAAATTGTGGTTTTAATTGAATATTTGTAAAACTATCACTTTTTACTATGCACATAACAACAGGAACTGGTGTTAGCTACATACCTACTTAACTTACCCACTGTTAACATGGCCTCTGCAGCTGTAGCTGCCTGTTGTTCTGTAACTAGCAAAAATTCCTAAGGATAAAACAGTAAACCAAATTATTAATGTAAAGAATTAGCAGGTCAGAGTGAACCGCTGGCAACATCAACGTGTTAAAAGCAGTAACAGGAATATGGGACTGTCTATAGTGCTGAAGATTCGTGGAACTGTGCTATTATCATGCATTTGTGTATTGTGCTTCAAGTGACCTGGAGCGTTCAGTGGAGGAAATGAAGACAGGGGCAGGGTTAAACCATCACTTGGTGACAGAACAGGAAGTGGAACAGAAAATTCAAGAGCTCCAGAAGCTTGGAGAGACGCTGACCAAACTTAAGAGTGAGTGCATGAACACAACCTACACAAATACTAGTCATTCACAAACCAGCATTATGCTCACAGCCAGAACCCAGGCTGGCCAATACAAAAAAGAAGGGACTTAATATATAGTTCTGTTCATATTTGTTTACATGACATGGGGTTGTCTGTCCAGATCAATTCCCAACGCTGCAAAGTAAAATGCGTGTGGTGCTGCGAGTGGAGGTCGAGGCAGTGAAGTTTCTGAAGGAGGAACCGCTGAGGCTCGATGCTTTACTGAAACGTTGCAGAAATGTTACAGATACACTTGCATTGCTCAGGAGGTAATGCACACACACACCGACACACACCAACACACAAAAAACAATAGATACACTTACATAGGCATATGGGGACAATAAGCACACCTACCCAGAAATTTTATAATATTAAAAGTAGGTAACACATACATGCAGGACACTGCAGAACGTTGTGGACACTAATACAAATATATACAACAAATCTACTTCAGATTTTAAAAACAACCAAGTGTCTATGTGTGCACACAGGCAGGTATCAGAAGGCCTATGGAAGACTCCAGAAGACTTTAGCAGCTCCAGCGATGTAGATTTTACAAAGAGCTGTGATCTGGACATTCTAACCAGCCCTTCTCTGACCAGTCTTCCTGACTTCACAGGCACTTTAACAGGCTCCTTGACGACCAACTCTGCCAACATAGGTATTATATTCCACTTATATAATTGGTTAGGTCACAGGTTCTCAAGCTTGGTCCTGGAGAACTGCACTACAACGTGAAGGATTTAGGGTGCTACAGGATCAGGCTTAAGAACCTGTGGATTAGGTGATGTGCTACTGCAATTATTACCCAGGGGTTCTTCAGATATACATCAGATATATACTTCAGATACACATCAATGTATACAATCCTGTAAATTGACTCAGCTTTCTTTCCAGGCTCTGGTGCCAGTCTGTCTAGTGCTCTTGGCACCAGTCTGGGCTCGAGTCTGAGTGGCACTGCTGGTTTAGCAGGTACTACCACTCTTGGGAACTGGCTGGCAAGCACCGGAGTTGTGGACAGCAGCATGCCCGAGCAGGATGGCACCTCAGCAGGAACACTGAAGGGCCGTGGCATTGAGGATCTGCCTACATGGAGAGAAACGGACAAAGGGGTGTCCGTGGAAGTCCGTCTGGTAATACAGATTTCTGTTATTGCTTTATTGGTGTGGTGTTTGTGCTTGCTCTGCAATTGTTTGCTCTCATGGTTGAGCTTGCACCTGAGATTAGAATTAAAAGATATCTTAAGTATCTTCCTGCGGGAAGGTGGAAAAGATATGATAGATGGACAACTAGTTGATAATAGAGCATTTGTGGGTCCTATAATCTTGTAAACTCTGTTTTTCCGGTGTATTTTTTATTACATCATCTTGCCGAATCCTCACTATTGGATGAGCTTATATTTTATGACGCAATAACACACTAAATTAAATTTTCCAATGGGAAGACAAAAAGCATGATCTAAGCACTGTCAGTTTTAGAACTTGAACCACTGTTGACACAGTCCTAAGCAAGATCTCGAGTCAAAGGTCCTTGTCTATTGAACTTTAGTATAATGTTACCTGAGGTTTAGTACTCCCAGTAGGGCTGCCTGTGGTGAATCTAAGGGGTCAGACAAGGTTTTACTTTAAAGGCCACCATTGAAAGTTATTAAAGCATTATTGCACCTTGCCTGGATTTAGGTTACTGAGACTTGCACTTAGAGCCAGGTCTAGGTATCGTGCCCACAGTCTTACATCAGTGCGATGCACGCAATGATCCTAAACCTCATAACTGGTGTAGATAAGATCAGACACCCGTACTGCCACCCCATTAGTGGTTTTCATTTCCAGAATATCAAGGTAGAGCTGAGGATATTATTGTCTAATATTGGGTTGAAGGTAATGTCAATTTTATTTTGTCCATAAGATGAAAATAATGGAGGATTTTATATTCCTTAGGATCCTATTTACACATGCTGGGAAAAAACTGGCACTACACCTGAGATATTGGCAGACAGATTGGGCCAGGGTCATTATACTGGTCTGTAGTGGTGGAGCTTAGTTTTTGGATGAAGCTTACCTTTTACAGGTTATTTCATGTCCCTATCCTCGTCTCTCTTCACAAGCTGTGGGTAATAACTGAAAGAATAAGATCATGGATACAGGCACCATAAATGATGTTCCTTCACAGGGTAGCTGGGCTTACTCTTCTTGATTAGGCAATGAATCAAAAAAGTTGAGGATCCAGTTGAAATGATAGAGCCAGGACTTGCTGTGGGGATGATATGTCACAGTTGGCCTCAAACCACATAACCCACATTAAATCTACATACACTGACATTATTTATGTGCATGTGTGTTTAGGCAGCAGAGCGGGATTGGGAAGAAAAGCGGGCAAGTTTAACCCAGTTTAGTGCCCAGGACATAAATCGTCTCCTGGAGGAGACACAAGCAGAATTGATGAAGGCCATTCCTGATCTGGATTTTGCTGCCAAGCAGATCACCAAACCTGCTGTGCCCCCAAAACCACAACTCTCCTCTTTACCCAAACCTGGCTCGCCATCCTCCACACCCAGCTGTACACCTGAACATCAACCAGGAAAGCCGCCACCTAAACCAGCTGGCAAGGATGGCATTCAAAGAAGAGAATCAGGTAAGATAATTTCATAGTCATTCTAATAACTCTGAGTTATTACAATTAGACATTTAAAGGTTTGACATGGTAAAAGCAAAAGGGATATATGCCTCAAGATTTATGGTCATCAAGCTAGACACTCTGACCCATAATCCCTTAAATCATGCAATGCCAAATATAGAAACCTGGTAAATCCCTTTCCAGGTGTGAATCATATAATGTGACTTAGCCTAAATTAGTAAATTGGATACAAGAGTGTTACAGCCAAAGTTTCCATAATCCATTGTCAGCTGTAGGTTTGGATCATATAACGTAATGTAAAATGGGTATGCCAGAAAATTCTTTGCCACAGAAGATCTTTAAAGTAAATCGTACTTGCTTTTAACCAAGTCTAAATTTTGCTGCTAATAACTAGGACAGAAAAATCTATTTTCTATCTAAAATCTATCTAAATCTATTGTTTGTTACGGCCGGTAGTGTCCGGCGAGATGGATCAGACTCAACGCAAGGGTAGACAACGACAGGGGTTTATTAACAAAAGAACACATAACAGAGCAAACGCACGACACTACTCACGCCACTTCAAATGAGGACTAGCAAACAGAAAGAACACAGACACCACTTTAAATAGGGTAAGCAATCACAGGGAACATAGGGATCAGGTTAACAGAGGCAGGAACACATTAGGATAAAGTGAGGCTAGAACAAACACATGGCAGACATAAATAAAAACAAACATGACAGAACAACCCCTGCAGAAAGCCCCCTAGTGGTCCTACAAGGGAATACGGAGAGGCAACACGGGGGGAGTGAGAGACCAGGCGAGGCAAGTGGGGGGAGTGAGGAGCAAGGCGAGGCAGGTGAAGGGAGTGAGGACCACGGCGAGGTAAGTGGGGGGAGCGAGGAGCAAGGCGAGGCAAGTGGGGGGAGCGACGGGCACGGCGGTAAGGCCAGAGGGTCCCAAACGATGTCCACAGCCAAGCAGAAGCACTGAGCGACATCCACCACCGAGCAGGAGGGCCGAGCGACATCCTCCGCCGAGCAGCAGAGCTGAGCGACGTCCACCGCCGAGCAGCAGAGTCGAACGACGTCCACTGCCGAGCAGCAGAGTCGAACGACGTCCCCGATGGGTAGTAGGGCCGAGCGACGACCTCAGCCCGGCTGGGCCGAAAACCCCCGAAGGGAGGGAGGGAGGGAGGGAGGGACCCAGATGCTAAGGAGGAGGGAAAGGGAGAAAAAAGCTTCCAGGCCGGAAATCTCCTCCGCTGACGAAGAAATGGGGGCGGCGTCCTCCACGGAGAAACAGAGGTGGGGCCACGACCCCCAGGAGAACAGACGCGGAGCGAGGGCCGGAGGAAAAAAAAAACAAATTTCAGGCCGGAAATCTCTTCCGCTGACAAAAAATGGGGGCGGCGTCCTCCATGGAGAAACAGGAGTGGAGCCACGCCCCCCACGGAAACAGACGCGGAGCGGGTGTCGGAGAAAAAGAAAAAAAGGAAAAAAAATCGTGCTGGAAACCGCCGAAGCAGGGAAAAAAATCCTCGCGAAACTACCCCGCGTTGAGTCTGTACGGTGTTGGCTAGTCCTTCTGTTACAGTCGGTAGTGTCCGGCGAGATGGATCAGACTCAACGCAAGGGTAGACAACGACAGGGGTTTATTAACAAAAGAACACATAACATAGAGCAAACACACGACACTACTCACGTCACTTCAAACGAGGACTAGCAAACAGAAAGAACACAGACACCACTTTAAATAGGGTAAGCAATCACAGGGAACATAGGGATCAGGTGAACAGAGGCAGGAACACATTAGGATAAGGTGAGGCTAGAACAAACACATGGCAGACATAAATAAAAACAAACATGACAGAACAACCCCTGCAGAAAGCCCCCTAGTGGTCCTACAAGGGAACTTGCCCACTGTAACATTGTTAAAATATTTATTAATTATATATTTATTATATATTATATATTTATATTAATACCAATATCTCAGAGGGCTCCATCATCCGACCAGTCTATCTTGTGTGCATATGTTTGTTTTGCATGGGTTGAATGACCACAGGGGAGTTGACTGTTCCACGGTATAGAACAGAGAAGCCGTCCAAGTCTCCACCACCTCCGCCACCACGCCGTAGCTTCCCATCGGGGCACAGGCTCACGACCAACAGCAGTGGAGAGGTCATCATTGTCAACAAAAGTGTTAACGTAAGAAATAAGGAACAGTTGGTTGGTTTTTTTAAATTCATAATCTGCTTTGCAAAAAAATACAGAATGGTTAGTCAAAGGTACTGTGGATGCCTGTCTTTGCTGTCTCACAGCTCCAAGCTCACAGAGAATAATTAGCATTCTCGACTAATCTCATTTGCATATTGTTTCCTCCCACTAATTTGCATATGACACCGTTCACACAACTGTTCTTCCTAAGTGACCTGTGGTGTGCAATTAACATTTGTGTAATTTACCCAATTTCACATGCAAATTAAGGCTTGTTTATTTATTTGGGATCTTAATAAATCAGTGCCATGGTGTTTTAGTGGCATTCAGTGACATTTTAGCTTGTAGACTTTGCCAATTAGCTAACTAACAGTTGAAAAAAAGTAAAGGCGGTGAATCTTCAACCGCTTTTCCATTGGTACAGAGTAATATTTGCGTAACCATGGCTACTTCCAGACCCTCCTTTACTGTCTGCTCTCTACAGAAACCTGAAAAGAATGAAAACTGTGAGGAGTCAGACACACTAGTCCAGTCTCAAACTCCACCTGTTAAACTCAGACGACCTTCAACCTCTGACGGGCCCCGGCCCTCCTCCACGCCGCCGGTTATTGCTGCTTCTGGGATGAAGGAGGATGAAGATGAGGATGAGAAGATCATGGCAGAGCTTGAGGTAGAATATGGATGAAGAAATTTGTGCTAAGAGTGGAGGTAGTGATGATAAACAAATGATAAACAAATCCTGTTTTCATAAGATTTACGTATTTTTATTATTGCCGGAATGCTGCATTTCAGTCAAATGCTAATGTGTTACTGCTCCAAGCACACAGTGGTATTTGTTTTTGTCTTGGTCCCCTAAGCATTACTCTCTAATTATCATCTCATTATGTTTTTTTGGACTCAACTGAGAATGTGAAGAATAACCAGTGAAGCAATGTAATTATGCAAAAATGTAAATGAAGCAGCCAATTAGGAGCTTAATCTCAAATATGGTCATATCTCAATTTCTCCTTACACACACACACACACACACACACACACACTCATATGGCAGATCTTCCAGCCAGCACTGGTAAAGCCTGTCACCCCCAAGTCCATCAACCTCCCACAGTCCACCAGTCCCGAGAGCAGCGCTCCCAGTTTGGGTCAGTGGACATGCAGCAGTTTGTGGTTAGAGGTAACCGGTTAATTCACCCTCCTGGTTTTCCTTCTGCTTAGATCCTTATCATATACTTGATACCCTGGCGACTTTCTGAGACAATTTCTATAGATTTCTTTACAACAGTGCTACTGAGATCTTATATCTGATTGGTCAGAAAGGGCTGGTTCGATAATAACCACTTATTTGTACTCATTGTAATCACTGAAACAGATTTGAAACATCTTCCTGTAAATATGATGACGTTTCTGTATCGAGATTGAAGGAAGGAGTCTCCAGTCTCAGCACTTTGTATCAATCCCGTTATCTTTTTTGTAATGTAAACTGGTCACAAAGAACACAATCTTTACGTTTCAGTCAATACTTTGTGTATTAGTAGAGTTACAGTACAGTACTTTGTGTTGAACCTCTTGTGAATTATTGTCTAAAAAAAAGAGATTAAAAGCTGCAATAAAAATGCCTCAAAACGTTGCCAGTGTATGATGGGCGTCAAAGATCTTGTCCTCTTCCTTTTCTCCCTTTTTTTCTCTCTCTCTCTGGAAATTGTGTATTCAAATGAGCTCAGGAAAATTCTGTCAGAAAATCCAGTAGCAGCAACAGCAAACGTTCCAATGTATATATTAATGCCGTTCATTACAATGTCATAACGTGTACATTTTTTTTAAATCTTTAAAATAACTAATTCGATCTCTACAGGCTTTTACTGCAGCTCTGTTGAATTCTTGATTCTGATTAGTTAAAAGGTGGTGATGATTTTTTTATTTTTCTATAGCAGCTCAAACTGTCAGTCCAGTCTTTACTCAGATCACGGTTTTGTATTGAATCGCTTGTTTTTTAAAACATTTTCATTTTTATTGCAACCGAGGATTTGTGTGGAATTACTGATGTGGTGAAAGTTTTCTGTGAGGTCATGAAATGTTTTATTCCTTATTATAGTGTGTACAGTAAATCAAACAGAATGTCACTGGCATTTAGTATAAAATAATATTTTGTCATACGTTTTATAATGTGTCTTATGTAGCGACCTACAGATAACCTTTACGGAATTAAACCTCTGGCTCTCGCGTCGCTTCGCTTAATTGCTTCAGGCTGGGCGGTTTGTGTGCGAGTGTTTTGCTTGCGTTCTTGTTTATCTGCTGTAATTTACGACAGTGTCACTGTTGCTGTTTAGACATTTTTGCGTGTGGGCGCGTGACACACAAAGTGTGTGCTTTCTGTTGTTGCCGGCGTGGGGTAATATGTTACGCCGAAATCCCCTGGTGGAAGTGTCATAACAGAAGCAAGTGAAAATCGTGTCTTTTTAAAAAAAAAAAAAAAAAACCCCACACAGATGCTAGGTCAATCTTTTTCCTTTATATCTTCCTCTTTATAGATTGTGAACTTTAATGTTTTTTTTCTAGTCTTCCAGGACTTTGTGTTAAATCGTTTTTGTTTCTCCTGGTCCAGAACACAGGAACTCCTCCAGGGTCGGCTAAGACACCGTCGTCATCGTCTCGTCTGAAGCAGCTGCAGCAGAGCAGTCTGGAGCGGAAAAACAGGAAGCAGCGCGAGCAGCAGGGCCAGCAGCAGGTATTTCACTTCTAAACAGCTACTGGCGCTAATGCTTCTGACCAAACCTGATGCCTGAGCTAGGACTACGCTAGCACCGTACCCTGATGAAACCTGCTAGCTGAGCGCTAGTCTGTTTTTGCTAGCACTTAAGGACATTTGAAGTTGACACACAAGTCGCTAAGCACAATTAGGATCATCTGTCAAGTCTGAAGCTAGACGTTTTTTTTGACCATGGGCATGGTGTCTACCTCTCTTCAGGGGGTTCAACCGTTCAGCAGACCCCATTTAAGCATTTTGCTTGTTTGTTTTTTCAAATATCTTTTTTGCTTCCTCCATCTTCATATTAAACAGCAGAGCTCCAAAGTCATGCCTCAAGCTCGCACCAACTTCCTGTAATGTGTTACAGCAGTACAATCCTCAAAAAAAAAACAAAAAAAAAAATGCTGGGTCATGTTCATGTAACGCACTCGTTTTTATTTTTTCCTTCTCTCTCTCATTCTTGTGTACGGTTGCAGTCCACCGAGCTACTGGATGGACTTTACCATTTGTTAACAAAGAGTTAATTAATCCGTTTACGTCATTACAAACTGCACTGCAGGGCTTCCTGCTTTCTACGTCTAAAGAGTTTTTGCCCTTGTGTCATCTTCCCTATGGACTTTAGACACCTATTTCTAGTATGCTGTGATCTCTAAAAAAAAAAAAAAAAAAGCGATGTAATGCTATACCTTTATACCGTTTCGCTTACCTCAAGACAAATTCAGTGTTTAATCCCTTTGTTTAGATGACCAACAATCTGTCTAAATGGATACTTTGAAGGTTTCTATGATTCAATCGTAGCATTTTAACTCAAGCAGTATTCAGAGCTAAGCTGGATATAACGTACTGAATGTATTTTTTGTATATATTTTCTCACAGGATTTGGCTAGCACATAACACTAATCAGTGGTTTTAAACTTTAGCAAAACCAGTAAACGCAAGAAATCTATAGGCTCCGTCTTGACTGGATCAGACAAACAAACCCAAAACGGACTAAATCACTATTGCTTCTGAATAAAAAAAATAATGTTGAAAAATGGAAGCACAAGATGAAAGCAGAAGGTGAAGCGAAAAAGAAAAAGCACTCCAGTGATGAAGGAGAGAAAAGGGAAGCACTCCAAAGACTCTCGAGTGACTCTTATCTGCAAGGGCAGCTTTGCAAAGTCACAGCACATCAGCTATTGCCAAAGAAAGAATGTGATCAAAAAGGAGGAGGGAGAGAGAGAGAGAGAGAGAGAGAGAGAGAGAGAGAGAGAGAGAGAGAGAGAGAGAGAGGGAGAGAGAGAGGGAAAGGACATGAACACTGAAGGAAACAGAGTGAGCGCATTAGAGACCATTAGCTGTCCCTGAAAATGTTAGCTAGCTAGCTGACATACAGCAATCCACTGAGGCTGGTTAATCCTCCGTAACTGATCCAAGGAGGAAATAGCGACAGTGGAAGATGAGAGAGAAGGAATCTGGAGACTTACAGTGGGAACACATTCTCCACTAGGTGATTTAGAAATAGGTGTAGGAAAGTAAAGACAAACTACTGAGTGTGTGATCAGTGTGTGTGATCAGTCTGTGATGCTCCTGGGATGAACACAGGACAATCTTTATGATCTAGAGTAGAAAAGGGGGTGAGAACTTTAGGGTGTCCATGTTGGACCAAATACAAAAGCACAAGGTCAATCACAAGTGTAAGATCTGGTCAGAACAAGAGTACAGACCAAATCGGTACTGAGATCTGTTTGAGCCTTGATCATGTGAGCCAATAGAAATTGTGTGGGTGGGGCTGAGGCTGTTTTGAGCCTGGGTCTTTTGATCCACTTGAAATGAAGTGAGCGGGGCTGAGGTGTGTTTGAGCTTTGATCATGTGAGCCAATAGAAATAAAGTGGGCGGGGCTGTGCTCGGTTTAAGTCTTGATCATGTGGGCCACTAGAAATGAAGTGGGTGTGGTCGACGTCTGTTTGAGGTTTAATCATGTCAGCTACCAGAATTGAATTGGTTGGGACTAAATTTGTTTTGAGTCTTGGTCTTGTGAGCCACTAGAAATTGTGTGGGCATGGCTGAAGTCTGTTTGAGCTTTGGTCACAGGAGCCAATAGAAATAAAGTGGGCAGGGCTGTGCTTGGTTTAAGCCTTGATCATGTGGGCCAATAGTAATAAAGTGGGTGGGGCTGAGGTCAATCTGGATAACTAGCTTCACACAAGACTTTTGGCACACTGTTTTCTTATTGTTGCTTAAAAAATCTTTTAAAAAAAATCACCACTCACATAGACCATGGTATTGTTTGCATCTCTGAATACTTCAAAGATGCGTCAATGAAATTTATAAGTTTGTTAACCCGACCCCATATAGTGCTCACATACAGAAACCACTGTATGCGACCCTTGAGATGGAGCCAGGGATACCAGGAGATTTAGTGTTAAAATCAGAGTTAGAGTCTGGATTTATTGGATTTATTTGGTTTCATTCAGCCGGTCTGAAGAAAGGCAAATGCTCACTGAACCTTAGCTAACCATTCAGTCTGGTCACCATGCACAGTGATGTGAGCATCACGGACGAAACCACAGCATGACACAGATGCCAACCATCTGTCAGCGACATGGTTTTAGCCAGGCAGCTTCTGCTTTGTACCCAGCCAGAGGTCAGGCTAATTTGGCATGCTAGCATGCCCTGTGTGCTGCCGCTTCACAGAAAACAGCCTTTATATGGGTCTCAAGCTTAGCAGCAATCCTGGTAATAAATCTAATTAGTTCTCTGTCTTTCAGCCATTTTGGCTATAGTAAGCAGAAACATCATTTGTAAGCCACCCTGACTGTGGAAGAGATGTTTTATTCATTAAAAGTCAAATGGATTGCTCCTAAATGCCACAAAGTCCTGGATTAGCATCTGAAGGTGCCACAAGGCAATGTTTAGCTTTTCTGAACAATTTATACAGTGTGTGTGTGTTTTGCTTAGCAGAGCTCTATTCTTTTTGATGAGTCACTGAACTAAAAGTTTTATGGAGGAATATAATCATTAAACATTGATCAAAAAATAAACATTTTTCACATGTCCAGAGTTGAGAGGAAGTTTCTTTAATATCAGACGTGCCCCTCAAAGCAGACATGGAAAAAAAAATCCACTGGAGATTATTTGTTTTCGTAGCTCAAGTCAACCTTGTTTGTTTTGGTGCTGAGGGAGAAATTTCTGAGAGGCAGGCTAAGATCATGAGGCTAGCATGAGGTTGAGCATGTAGCATATAAATCCTAGCTTAAATCCTTTTCATTTTCAAGCAACATGAGTGTCTTATTATGTTAGCATGAATATACGGATGCTACAAATGTAGGCTAACGTAGATAACACGTATTAGAAGTGAAATCTTTCCATAGCTTATTGCTGCACTGCCTAAATCTTCATGGACTTCAAGAATACAATCCAAGCAGTGATCTCTGGGGTCCAAGCACATTTTTCATGCCAATTTACCTAGAATAATAATAAAACAAAAACTGTAGATGCTTCTTCATAGCAGTTCAGTGCTAACTGTGTGAATTACCTGCTGAAAGCTGATTGGCTGATTAGAGCTAGAAGGTAATAGTCAGCTATTTTACTGCTTTTCCAAGTAACTCCAAAGACCACTGCAGTGGGCGGGGCCAAACTTTCATTCCCTGCTCGTGTAGCTTAATATATTTCTGACTAGTTTCAGTGTAGATAAATGTAAACTTATAATATATAATATAAAAAATCCTGAATAACAAGGCTGCCACATCAGCCTCAAAGCTTTCACACAAATTTTCAATAACTATGTAGAATCCATACACTGTATTTGAGGTAAAGGGATAAATTGTGTAAAACTGATTCCTTATTAAAGTATCCCAAAGAATTTGATTTAATCGGCTCTTTTTTGGGGGTCACAGCATAATTCTGCACTTTTGATGAATAGTAAAAGTAAAAGGGTGTGTCCAAACTTTTCACCAGACTGTAGC
Organism: Hemibagrus guttatus; assembly: GCA_033459395.1. Taxonomy (NCBI): domain Eukaryota; kingdom Metazoa; phylum Chordata; class Actinopteri; order Siluriformes; family Bagridae; genus Hemibagrus; species Hemibagrus guttatus. The sequence continues at coordinate 30,718,104 of JAUCMX010000003.1, read as the reverse complement.
TCTACAGCAGGAAGTCCTCCAACATTGACTGTTTTTAAGGGTTATTTTGTTTTGTTTTGTTTGTTTTCACAATTTTAGCCATCCAATTAACCGTTTGTCTCTTCTCTTCTTTCCACCCTCGATCACCTCTCCTGACTTGCTCGTTTTTCATGCTTGCACTTCTCTCCTTTGGTTAATTCACATTCTGTCATTGCTTAAAAAACAATAATTTGGCATGCATCAGACATAATGCTGCACATGCTGCGCTTCATGCCCCAAAGAAATAAAAAAATTCAGATTAAGTCCTACTCTTTTTCATATCAAGTTTAAACTTATTTTTTTAACCTGTCCTACTAGGTCTAATATACAGATTTGCACTCTTTTTTTTTCCCGAGGCTTAACCCTTTTTGCAAGTCAATTCCCCTGTCCCTTTCTGGCCAATCACAGCCTGTTTCTCTCCTTACTGGCATGTTGCCATTAATTTCAGCCAATCACTGTCCTTCGCTCTGTCCTCCCCTGAGATCTGATCCTATCCAAGGTGATTAGACCGTGAAGGTGAACCGCGAGGACGACGCATGCACCGGACCCTGAGTAGGATACTGAACAGCAGGCTTGCACTTGTTATATCTAATACATTAGGGTAAGTTAGAGTAATTAAATGTAATAACGTATCACTGTATGTACAGGTAAATAACATCAACATCAGCACCACTGGGTATTTAATCTGTAGCCCATACACAGGTGTGAAGTGAGCAAATGTCATGGGATCAATCAAGATCGAAAAGGTTTGGCGACAAATGGAATGTATTTTTTTTTTTATTCAACTTCTTTAGTTTTGCTCTGGAGCTACAAGTCTATACCTAACATATATAATATAATATAAACTATAATATAAAAGAACTAACCAGCACTAAAAGCCTATAACATAAGCCCAATAACATTTCCATAAATAAATATTGGACTTTTCCTGTACTCGATTCTACGTTATTAAGCTAGGTTATGACATCACTTAGCTACTACATTTAATAATGAATAAAACATGATATATAGAAACAACAATAATAATAATCAACAAATTCATCACCTGGAACCTGGTTTTTCATTAAAATTTTTTACGCCACAGCAATTTGTCACAATTTGGTGTCATTTTTAAACGATTAATGTACGTTTTATCCATTTCCAGTTACGTTTCTTGGGCGTAACTGTGGAACATCTGAACAAGTCAGTTATCCTATAGAAGCTATAGACAGCTATAAACTCTCAAGTTAACAACAACTAGAGCAAAAAATGCAGTTTATCATGTTATAAAGAAACTGCAAAGCACAACATTCTCTGCCCTAAAGAGTTTCCTGAAGCTCACAAAAAAAAGAGTTAAATTTGTTAAATGTCTGCCAAACATAAATTGTTTTACTATAAAAACAATGATGTATTAGAACTAACTCCTTAATCAGTCAATGTGGAGATAAAAAAATATTCGATTTTGCCACTTCAGGATTTGCGATTTAACTTGTTTGTTGTGGAAAACCACTTGAGCTTGTGAGACTACATGAACACGATTCTTCTTTTAAACTCCTTCCTGTGAAAACACACACACAGCATGTAATGACTTTGTTGTACAAAATTTTGCGGAAAATGTTGAAAAATTGCTTGAAAAATTCGCAAAATTCTGAAATCATGACGAATACAAATGCCATAAAAATTTACTTGAAAACGCTGCTGTAGAAAATGAATCAACTTGAATCAATCGACTTTTTGACCAATCCTCAGTACAATAAAATACACAATCTTGTGCTGTAAAATCTTTCAGGTTTCCAATATAAATCTTTGGAGGCGGGGCCCAGCTGTTGTGCTGTAAACCATCACTAACCTAATACTCGACCACTAGGTAGCTATTTTATTAAAATTGATCAACTTCTATTAATCGTTTAATCTTGCAGCTTCAGTGCATAACTAAAGTTAAAAAAAGAAAAAAGAAGAAGAAAAAACAGTAATGTCTTTAGGCTAATCGACTAAATTTGGAGGGTGAAAATCAAGTCAAAAAATTGTGACAAAATTGTACAAAGATTCATTTTCCACCACACCATAAACACCTCGGAATAAACGGAAACCTAACAAACCACATAGCACTTACAGAGAGACCTCACGATCCACAAAATGCATATACAAAATTAGCAACTAACTGTGATAACTGTGACTAATTTAGATGTATTTATTACCAAAATTGTGTTTAGGAAATATGCCTACTATATAGTGTTTGTATGATTAGAATCTTTTGTATTTTTGTATTTCAGAAGGTAACGAGCGCACGGGGAAAAAAAAAAAAAAAAAGGAAACCTGTCGAGCGAGGTGCGCTTATTTTCAGAAAGAGTGTTACAGAAAGAAAACCTGATATATTCCATTAGAGTTGGTTCTAATATATAAATATATACAGAGACATAGTTTATTCTAACAATTTTAATGACGATCGAATGCACAAGAATCTGAATGATAAAGTGAGAAAACCCGATCCCCCCCCCCCAAAACACCAGTCATTTCACTTATCGTTTTAATATCACCGAGCATAACCGTTTTTTTTTTAAAACAGATAACGTTTTAAACTATATTAATTGGAACCGTTTCCAAAAACTTCATTTTTTTCTTAAAGAGCACACAAGATTTAGCCATTTTATCAGTAAACCAGATAAAGACAATCAGAGCTGTATTAGACGTGAAGGTACATGTATTTTACACACTATAAGACCCGAAAGCTCCACACCCTTTTTTTATTGGACTTTCCTTTACTAATGCAGTCTAGTAAAATTTTTTGTCCTATTATTGTTGCTGTATAGTTTTTTTTTTTTTCCATTCGTATTCATATTCATTTTTTTGTGTTGCCATATTTAAGGGCAGTATTATTTTTGTCTTTTTAATGTTGCTCTATTGCAGGGTAATATTGTTTTTATCCCATTAGTTAAGTTCCAAGTAGTTTTTTTGCTGGCACCTCAGTACTTTTCTCCACTTAGCTCATCCCAATACTTTCGACTTCCTGTTATACTTTTTTGTCCTGTTAGGGTTACAGTAGTCAAAAAGCTGTGGTGTTTTTCTTCTATTAGTGACGCCACCCTGAGCTTTTGTCCCATCGGCGTTGTCGTAGTTAAGACTCCCAACAGTTACTTTTAGTGTAGTTCGTCTGCCATGTTACTTTTTATCCTTTTAGTGTTGCCGCCATGTTACTTTTTGTCCTGTTAGTGTTGCCGCCGTGTTACTTTTTATCCTGTTAGTGTTGCCGCCGTGTTACTTTTTATCCTGTTAGTGTTGCCGCCGTGTTACTTTTTGTCCTGTTACTGTTTCCTTTATGTTACTTTTTGTCCTGTTAGTGTTGCCGCCATGTTACTTTTTGTCTCTAGCATTGCTGTACTTAAAGTCTATATTGTTTCTATATTGTTTTTTCTCCACTTAGGTTCACAGCCCTCTTACTTTTTGACCTTTTAATGTTGTCGTAGTTAAGGGCTGCATTGTTTTTGTCCCATTAGAGTTGTTGTAGTTGCCGTTGTCTCTTTAGTTTGCTTCACTGTAAGTTTTTGTCCTGTTAGTTAGGCTGTAATTTTTGTTCCTTTGCTACAAACTGAGAAGAAATACACATTGTTTTGCGTCTTAGAGTTGGTAAAATACCACAAATGAAACTTACTATGTGATATTATTACTGCAGTGGACCTTTAGTCATTGCTGCTAGTCCTCCTGAAGAGGATTTTTTACAAAACCCTCGAGATTCAGCCCTGAAAATACAGCCGCTGGCATAAAATAAGAGATTCTTTCTTTTATATGCGTTGCACTTTTAATTCTTGGGTGACACAGAAGCACAGATCTCTTGGTTTTCAATCTGCTTGTCTGCAAAATAAACTGAGAAAGCACACGTAGGAATGTCTCAGAATGAAAGCGTGAATGGAAAAGTATAGAAAAACCTGAACTGTACATAGACTGTGTTATTCTAGTGTACTAATTTAGTGACTTTGTATGTAAGAATTTTTTTTTATTTTAATGTCAGTAACAAGGTGTTAGTGAGAAAACAATCACGCAAAATTCGTAAGATTCCGAACGAGCGAGAGCAATTCGGATGAAGGTTTTACACCCACTGGCTAACAACTCCTTCCACTTTTCATACGAAAAGCTCGAGTGAATTCTTGCGAATTTTGCCTCTGTGAGACCACGTTGGCGAAACTGCATGTACCTGAAGTCTGCATGCAGAAGCAACTCTGTACGCTGTTTTTTTTCAGTGTAAAATAGAAATGAATTCTGTATAAAAAAACCCCAAAACAATACAAAACTTTTGTTATAAGATAGTATCATACCGCGTACGTGTTGGTGAGCTGATCTCACTCGCTCGCTTTACTGTTGTCTGTAAACCTCGTAACTAAAACTATTGTTCAAAACTGTGATTAGAACAATAAACCACTGAATGCACATTTCCAACCAATATGAATAACAGCTGTATGGAGAAATTATAATGCTGCTCTTGCGGGGTGGGGGGAAAAAATTAATGAAACTTATGTACCAGAGACTGTTGGTTTTGTATATTACTGTTGTGTTTTTGTGAGTATTAAAGTGTTCAATCTTGTACTACGGTCTGAATCTTTATCTCTTTATTATCATGCTCTCTTTCTCTCTCTTCTTTTTTTTGTTTTGCTCTGGATGTTTTTTACGTAAATCACAGAAAAGCGAAAATTGTGTAGCAATTTGGTCCTGCTTTACTCATCTAACTATACATGCCTTTACACCTACTCATTCATGCCACCATGTGGCAGAAGCACAATGCAACCACTCTTTACACCTGTGATGAGCAGAAAAGCATCTCAAGACATCAAATTCTTGAGGTTGGTGAGATGGGTGACACCAGCAGAGGGCATTTTACAATCCTGTCATTCAGGAGAAGGTCTCTGAAGCTACCACTGGACATGGGTTCACCCAAACTAGACAAGTGAAGATGAAACAAGTTATAACTGGACAGGTGAAGTCTGAATAAACTGCCTGGTGAGTTTGTGTATATAATTTTACTGTAACCTATCAACTTTTGTTTTATTTATCTTATTTTTTCCCCCTAATACACTATTTTGACTATTTGTTCCGATGTCGGAGAAACCTAGGAGTCTGGTTTAGATTATGCACACACTCTCACGTCCTTCATACGTGGTTAAAAAGAATTTCCTCGATGACTTACAGAAACAAGGATAAATGAAAATTTGTTATAAATTAACCATTAAACATAAGCTTAAAAAAAGCGTCCATTTCCTATCGTCCCCACCAAAAATTCGACTGGCATACATCATATAGCCTTTACCCCCTGACCTCACACCAAACATAGCAAACCATCAGCATACTATATATATATATATATATATATAATATATATATATATATATATATATATATATATATATATATATATATACACGGACCAGGCATAACATTCTGAGCAGTGAGAGGTGAGGTGAATAAGACTGATGATCTCCTCATTATGGCACCTGTTAGTGGGTGGGATATATTAGGCAGCAAGTGAACATTTTGTCCTCAAAGTTGGTGTGTTAGGAGCAGGAAAAATGGGCAAGTGTAAGGATTTGAGTGAGTTTGACGAAGGGCCAAATTGTGATGGCTAGACCACTGAATCAGAGCATCTCCAAAACTGCAGCTCTTGTGGGGTGTTCCCGGTCTGCAGTGGTCAGTATCTATCAAAAGTGGTCCAAGGAAGGAACAGTGGTGAACCGGCGACAGGGTCATGGGCGGCCGAGGCTCACTGATGCACGTGGGGAGCGAAGGCTGGCCCGTGTGGTCCGATCCAACAGACGAGCTACTGTTGCTCAAATTGCTGAAGAAGTTAATGCTGGTTCTGATAGAAAGGTGTCAGAATACACAGTGCATCACAGTTTGTTGTGTATGGGGCTGCAGACCAGTCAGGGTTCCCATGCTGACCCCTGTGCACCACCGAAAGTGCCAACAATGGGCACGTGAGCATCAGAACTGGACCACAGAGCAATGGAAGAAGGTGGCCTGGTCTGATGAATCACGTTTTCTTTTACCTCACATGGATGGCCGGGTGCGTGTGCGTCGCTTACCTGGGGAACACATGGCACCAGGATGCACTGACAGCAGAGGCAATGTCATGCTTTGGGCAATGTTATACTGGGAAACCTTGGGTCCTGCCATTTCTGGGAGCAGAATCATCACTAAAGTGCTAAGCACTTAATTGCCCTCTACTAAATTTCACTGGGGTCATGTTGTTTCCCAGAACAGGTCACTTTTAAGCTCCACTTGTTTCCAGCGCCTACTGAACAGACCATGTGGTAAAATAGGTTTTCCTTTAACAGTAGAAGATGATTTGGGTTTTAATGCCTCAAGATCATTTGGATCATCACTAGATGATGTTATTGGTCTGTCGTACAATTATTATAGTCAAAATATTGCTCCATTAATTCTATCTCTTTATTGCTAAAAAAAAAAAAAATTTTTTAAAAACCTCATCCATCCACTCGCTCATCCATGTCTTTATGGACCTTTCTTTGTGCACTGGTGCGCAGTCATGTTGGAACAGGAAGGGGTCATCCCCAAAGTGGTTCCGCAAAGTTGGGAGCATGAAATTGTCCAAAATGTCTTGGTATGCTGAAGCATTACGAGTTTCTTTCACTGGAACTAAGGTGCCGAGCCCAACCCCTGAAAACCAACACCTGAATTCAGTGATTTGGAGGGGTGTCCCAAAACTTTTAGTAATATAGTGTATCAGTATAATATGATATATAAACAGGATATATCCTTTTACAAACCTTATGGAAAGCATTTTTTCCTCGTGTTTGGATATTTCCAGGATGAAAATATTCAGGCTGAAATGGTGCTCTACTACTAGTGTATTATTTATTTAGTAAAGGACTTTTATGTAAAGTGAATGCAACTTACTGCAACACATACTGATAGATGTTATTTTTTATATTAATGAAAATAAAAGACCTTTGTTTGTTTCTGTCGGACTTTCGAGCTCAGGAGAGCAAATGGGCCAAGAAAGGGAAGGAAAGGAGGCGGGGCTTCCAGGGGATGTCGGTGAGTTCTAAGGATTAACACAGCTGTCAATCATTCCAGAGAATCATTCCATTGCAGAAATTTCAATCAACTAGTGCTATTGGAAAACAATTTCTTTCTTTATTCAAGGTATAATTTGAGTCTGCTGCAATTTCTGCTCCTGCTGCACTGTTTGTATACTGTGTATGTTGATAATTACTGTGGTTACTGTGCTTGTTTATGTTTTACCACTTAATGTTGCACGCTGGCGACAAACAAAACACAATTCCAACAGTGTTGATTAAATAATTAAGTGTTGATTATATAATTAAGGCTGTTATCGTATATCAAAAACACAGATTATTTGTTTGTTATAACAAAGTTATTACAGTGGTCTAACCAAGGACTGTATTAAAATGTCCTAAACATGTAATTACAACATATAATTACGATGTTATTACGACAAAGCCCACACAGTTGTGTAATTGTTATTACCATGTAATAACCATGCACTATTATTTTAATGCCATAATGTTAATACCGCATAATTCTCTATTGTTATTACAATGTTATTATCGTAATTCTCCAAATCACTGAAGCCCATCTCTGTAATCGGATGCGTTTTATTGATTAATACGGTTACATGTACATAAAGCAACGGTTCCCCACTATAAAACACATTCCAACCAGTACCTAAGCAAATGTGGTTGAAAATATCTTGAAGCATTAATGTTCATCAGAATCAGGACTTTTAAAACTGAATCTTTCCAAATCCTGATTGTTGATACAAGTTCTCTGCATTTGTGCATGCCTGTGTGTGTGTGTGTGTGTGTGTGTGTGTGTGTGTGTGTGTTTGCGTGGGTGTGTTAGAGAGAGATATCTGAAGACACTTGGAGCTTCTGTGCTGGTTTCCATTTGTAGCTGCGTCTCGCTCCGTCAGCTCTTATGTAGGGCTGATTTCTCAGACCTGTACACACAGAGAGAGAGAGAGAGAGAGAGCGAGTGAGAGAGAGAGAAGTGAGAGAAAGATGGAGAGAGAGAGAGCAGAGAGAGAGCAACAGAGAGAGAGAGAGAGAGAGAGAGAGAAAGATGGAGAGAGAGAGAAGAGAGCAGATAGAGAGCAAGAAAAGAGAGAGAGAGAGAGAGAGAGAGAGACAATCACTGCAAACATTGAAACACTGCCTAGCGAGAGATTATGAAAAGGCTAAATCAATACCAGAGAAAGAGAGAAAGACAGAAAGGAGTCTACGAAGGACTCAAGTCATTGAAGTTGGAGTCAGAGAGCAGCCGGGACGAGCTCTTCCCCGAACGAGCCGTGAAAGGAACAGCTTTCAAAGCTAAGAGGTAGAGAGAAGAGACCAAGCAGAACAAGTGAGTCTTAAGCGGAAAGAACAAGAAAAAGGAAAGATCATAACGACAGACTGGAAAGGTGCGCCAATAATAAATAAAAAAATAAATCAGATGCGAATGCTGACCTGTGATGATGTCCTCAATGGTGCCGTCCTTGCCCTCGCGCATCAGAGGGGACACCTGTCTTCGCTTCAGCTCCGCTATCAGGTCCAACTGTGCCAAACGTGGCATGGTGGGCATCTGCCGAACAGCAAGACAGAAATGTTTATCGACAGGTTTGCTCAGGTCTCTGGATCTTTACTCTGTTTTAGTGGGAAAATATTTCCAAAAACACCCTAAAAGGTTCACGATTCCTGTTGGAGCTATCTCTTTACGTATATCTTTCCACTCAGTTTCATCCTTCCATCCTCTTAAAGCTCTCTCTTTAAGGCTGCTCTCTTACCTTGCTTCCAAGTTTGTCGAGGTCCAGCATGGCTGTTCCTTTGCTTGCATCGTCTCCTATGACGCTGTCTCTCTTCCTCTGCTCGTTCTCCTGTTCAGCCGTCTAAGGAGAGATGTCGGAGTTTGATTTACAAGCAGGCAAAGTAACCTGACTTCAACGTTACTGCTGAATGACATTAAAGTGAATGGACATATAAAGTGAATGGAGCAAAAATGTGTGAAATATCTTCAGCTGCACTTAGTAATGCAACAACTAATGAATATGCATGAATATGCAAATCGACCAACATGCTCCGTTACCCACTTATCGCTTCCTGAATCATTTTTTACACAAGTGCTGTGAATGTAGCGCTGTATTTACAAGCAACAAATGACCACGGCATTAAAACTGATATTTTATACTTGCTAAGTTACCTTATAAGCTTTAATAAACCTCATGAATATGAGGAAGAACATAGAAGGGGGAGTGGTTTTGGGATTCTCTCCAAAGTACTCCACCACTGATTCATACACCTCCTAAAAGGGAAAAAGAGAAAGAGAGAGAGAGAGAGAGAGAGAGAGAGAGAGAGAGAGAGAGAGAGAGAGAGATATGGTGTTCTTTTACGTATTAGTATCATTATTTATAAACATTAAAATAAAAAGGTTTTGTTTCAAAAACAGAAATGCACACCTGGGCGGTTTTCGCGTCTTTAACCACGGCGTCCATCAGACTGCTGTTGTTGGACAGGAAGTCCTTTAGGATCGAATTGTCTTTCTGTTCCTCAAACTCCTTCCGGGTCACTTCCATTCCTTTCTCGAGCGCACGGATGTCTAACAAAATGCTGTCCAGGGAGACTGAGAGAAAAAAAAGACATCAGTTAGACTGAAGGACAGGAAGAGGAACAGAAAAAAAGACATTTGTGTGGTATCATCATGTGTGTGTGTGTGTGTGTGTGTTGGCTCACCCATTGCTGCTTTGTCCATGAAGTGCAGCTCAGTATGAAAGGCGTGTAGATGCGGAAATTTCTCCTGTATGATGCTGACCAGGAAGTGCAGCAGTGTCTGTCTGCGATCTGTCGACTTTGTGTCCAGCAGCTAAGCAAAAGCCACATCATAAGCAAGTACAGAAAATATCAAATCTCTCTCTCTCTCTCTCTCTCTCTCTCTCTCTCTGTCTCTCTCTGTCTCTCTCTCTCTCTCTCATGCCACATTCTTACAAATCTTAAAAAAGATTTCTTATAACCTCAAGACTATATTCTAAAAACATCATTTTATTTCTAGACATTTTCTTGTTTTTAGTTTCCACTTTACTATAGAAATATTATGCTGTTTTATCTTATTTAAATTTTTTTTTTAATATTATGTTGTTTTTTGTTTTTTTTTTTGCAAATTTGATAATTTTATCTCAAAATCACTGCTATTTTATTCCTGTAAACTTGAGAATTTACTCTGGAAATTAACTACTAAATATGGCCACTATTTATTTATTTATTTTTTTAAAATTTTTTACATTCTTTGGGATCTATTCTAAAAAAAAATGCCTTTATTCTTGAGATATAAATAAAAATATATTTATTTTGAAATATTCTATTTCTAGGGGGGGCACGGTGGCGCGTTTGCCTCACACCTCCAGGGTTGGGGGTTCGATTCCCACCTCCGCCGTGTGTGTGTGTGTGTGTGGAGTTTGCATGTTCTCGCCGTGCCTCGGGAGTTTCCTCCGGGTACTCCGGTTTCCTCCCCCGGTCCAAAGACATGCCTTGTAGGTTGATTGTCATCTCTAAATTGTCCGTAGTGTGTGAATGAGAGTGTGTGTGTGCCCTGCGATGGGTTGGCACTCCATCCAGGGTGTATCCTGCCTTGATGCCCAATGACGCCTGAGATAGGCACAGGCTCCCCGTGACCCGAGTATAGATCGGATAAGCGGTAGACAATGAATGAATGAAAGAATGAATATTCTATAAATATTTCTATAAATATAAGTGAACTTTTCTTACAACTTTTAGAAATGATTCTAGACATTTTTGCAACTTTCATAATTTACTCTCAAAATTACTGCTATTTTATTTAAAAAAAAAAAACTGTTTCCTTCTAAATCTATTCTAAAATATTTCAATTCTATTCTCTGAATATTAAAATATTAAAATAAAATACAGATATATTAGATAATAATGATTTATATTTAAAGTACAATATTGTATTTTTATTTATTTGTATTCTATTTTTCAAATAACAATACAAATAAATATAAAAAATATAATAAAAATATAAAAAATATAAAATATCTACTTTTGGAAATGATTCTAAGAATAGTAGGATTATTTTTTCTTGTAACGTCAAGAGTTTATCTCTCTTACACACCGGTTTTGTATTTATTTTTAAAGGAAATTCCACTTTTTATCCGTTTACAGTTACATTTATCACAGCTACGTTACTGAGAAACCCCAATTTCTGAAGACTTTTTTGTCACCATGGCAACAGGCTTGTAACATGTTTACGTGGAGCGTATAAGTGTTTATAGCTGGACCAGGCTTGTCTAAATGTAACTATAAAAAGATAAAAACTACAATATGTCATTCTTTAAGTACTGAAAAACACACACACACACAGTTTCCACGTGTTTTTTTTTTTTTTCTCACCTGATCGAGACTCTGGAGGCGAAAGCCATAAACCGCACCCCTCTTCCCGCTGTTCATGTAGTTCCCGAATGCAAGAATGATCTGAATGAAGGACAAGAAATTTGAACACAAGTAAATGACGACGTTCTAAAAATATTCGTCCTAAAAGAAAAAAGTGCATCCAATCCCGTGTGCTGTGCTGTACCTCCAGAATCTTCTTCAGTTTACCGGACGATTTAATGGACATGGATGCAGCGATGATGGCGTTCAGTTGCTGCAAAGAAAAATAAAAAGGCAAGACAGAAAAAGAAAAAAATAAAGATATTAGGTAAAGCAGATCAATTAAACCCATTATCCGAATCAAGCGAAGAGATGCTAAGCTCTTCATCTAAATAATCTGCATTTACATCTCAGGGGTAATGCAGAGGTAAGAGGCATGATTATGTGATTATCGGAATAATTCCATGCTTTTTGATGCATCGTTCTCACCGCTCTGTGAAAAGATGGGACCCCCCCCCCCCCCCCCCAAAGTTGTGAGTAAATATAAATTTAGACTGACTCGTTTTTACAAACACGTATCAAATCTCTTGACTCTTCTACTGAAAGCATGTCATCCCTGTCATTACCTTAATCCCATTACGAAATGCTGCTTTCGTAATCAAGAGATTTTTCCAGCAATTTAGAATGTAAAAATATTTTGCTTTGTGTCACACACACGACTATATTCGCTCTTTCTCACCTATGCCCTTTTTCAAATATTACCATTTTCAACTTCAAGTTGATTCTCAAAATAATAGAATTTTTATTTATTTATTTTTACATTATTATTATTATTATTATTATTATTATTATTATTATTATTATTATATTTAAATATTAGCATTTTTTAGTATTAGCTTTCAGACTTCATCAGCAATATTATGACTATTTTCTCAAATTTTCTTCTGAAACTTTCATAATTTACTCTTGAGTTTTTAGAAAATTATATTACTCAAAATTCTAAATAATTAAATTCTATTACCTAATTTCATTCATTCATTGTCTACGGCTTATCCGATCTACACTCGGGTCACGGGGAGCCTGTGCCTATCTCAGGCGTCATGGGGCATCAAGGCAGGATACACCCTGGACGGAGTGCCAACCCATCGCAGGGCACACACACACTCACATTCACTCACGCAATCACACACTACAGACAGTGTAGAGATGCCAATCAACCTACAATGCATGTCTTTGGACTGGGGGAGGAAACCGGAGTGCCCAGAGGAAACCCCTGAGGCATGGGGAGAACATGCAAACTCCACACACACATGGCAGAGGTGGGAATTGAACCCCCAACCCTGGAGGTGTGAGGCAAACGTGCTAACCACTAAGCCACCGTGCCCCCCCCCCTAATTTAATTATTTAATTTAATTATATTATTTTTAATTAAGTATTTTATTCAATTCTGCTAAATCCTATAACTTTTTTTTGTACTTTTGGGAATTTATTTATTTATTCTCATAATTCTCATTTATTCTTGATATAAATATAAATATATACAATTATTTCACTAAACATAAATTGTATTTTTTCTTGCAAGTTTAAGAATTTGATCTCAAAATAAATAAATGGTGTTTTTGGAATATTAACATATTTTCAGAAATGATCCTAGAAATATTATGATTATTTTCTCTTATTGTCATGAATTGATTCTACAAAGATTGAGGAGGTCGTATTAACTGGCTGCAGGAGCTGGACGCTCTCGCTGAAGTTCCCCATGAACGTGAGCATGTTGATTCGCTGACAGAGTCGTGGGATTTTCCCAAACTGGGCCATGAAGCGGTCTTCCTCGGAGAGCTCCATCACGGAGCGGCCATCACGCTCATAATTCTGGATCAACTTCAGCTCATATTCGGACGGGACGAAGCGCTCCAACTGCTCCAGAAAATCCAGACTTAATGCCTTCAGATTATACCTGAGAGAGAGAGAGAGAGAGAGAGATTATTAGATGCAGAAAAAATGTGAAAAATTATAATAAAAATTAAAACCTTTATTTTTATTCATTTTCATTTGCATTAAATATTACATTTAACATTTTTCTCAGCTTTACTGCTTTACTCAGTGTGTTATTAATATTTTATCTAAGGTCTATATTTTACAGCTCATTTTTAAATTACATTTAGAAATGCATTTCTTAATTTTTTTTTCAGGCACACCAAAATGTTTTTTTTTTGCTTTATTTTCTGCTGCTTCATATTCAAAAGCAGTATTTCTGTTTTATTATTATTATTATTATTATTATTATTATTATTATTATTATTCTGCAGTAGGTCAAAATATTCTGTTTTAAATTTGATACATTTTTATTTGTTTATCTTCATTTTTTCATCACTTTATCAAAACTGTATTATTATTATTATTATTATTATTATTATTATTATTATTATTATTATCGTATGTCAAAAAGATGCTTTTAAATTTTTTTTTTATTATTTTAACGATTTTCTTTTTAGGATTTCTATTGCATTTTTTTTGGCTCTTTTGTTCCTTTGAACAACATTTTTAGTGTGTTTTATATCATTAAAAATGTTAAAATGTTTAGTGAAAGTGGACCATCTGTGAATCTGTGTATTTGAGGTGTATTTGTGTATTAATTCTGCTTCTTGTTCTTATTATTGTTGATGAGTTTTGGGGAGTTGATGCTTTGTAATTTTATCATGATTAGTCTCGTGTATGTGAACTAATATTGTTAGAATCACTAAATGAACAGGCTATATGGGATGTGTGTGTCTGTGTGTGTGTGTGAGTGTGTGTGTAAGACACACGTCTCAATGGCAGTGCAGATCTGGCTGGCGTCCATGCCTCCTTTGCGCAGAGTGATTGCCAGGTTTTTGGCTCGGTTCGGCTCCAGCAGGGAGATTTTACTGGAAGACTTTTGCGCCACTTTCATTTTCAGAGTGCTGACGTTGGTAGGAGGAGACTGAGCTTTGGTCTTGAAGAGCTCCTCGAAAGTGTCCATGTCCAGCTCCTGGAACGTGAGACACCACAAGGAATGCAAGATGGACAGGATTTTTGCTTGCTTTGAAGTAAGGAAGGTATATAAATCTTCAAGGTGTGCTGTTATAGGAAAATAATCAATGACGGAACGGTGTGATGCGGAGAAAGAAAGAAAAAAGACTACTTACTGCTAAAACGTTTTCGTCATCCAGCTCGGTGAAGACGGTTCCAGTGACCTGCTCGTCCTTTAATGTCTCCCAGTTAAAAAGCGGCATGCGGTATTTCGTCTGAATCGGTTTCTTATCCCTCATACCTGAAACACACACACACACACACACACACACACACACACACACACACACACACACACACACACACACACACACACACACACACACACACATATATATGGTAACATGAATGTAAGTGTATGGGAGTCTTCAGTGTGGAAGGAAATCTTACCTGTTCTTAAGCTGTTCAGAGGCGGAGCAGGCGGGGGAGGAGGTGGTGGGGGAGGAGCAGGTGCTGGCGGTGGGGGCGGAGTCGGAGGTGGAGGTTGAGACCGTGCATTGGATGCACTCACGGGAAAGTTTACTTCAATAATCTCATCCGTGACTGAAGAAAAATGAAAATTAAAGTTAGAAAATTCGACAATAGAAATCTACCAATAGCAGACACACACACACACACACACACACACACACACACACACACACACACACACCTTCACCTGCGTGACTCAGTTGTGTGTTTCTGGCCTTGTTAATGATGTTCAGTTCCACGGATCCAGACTCGGAGCGCTGCATCTGGATGAGCCCCTGCTCCACAAGGGACTGGACCTTCAGCTCGAGCGCTCTCGATAAGCGCTCTCTGTCCCTCTCTCTCTCTCTCTCCAGCTCTCTGGCCATCTCTCGTTCTCGCTCTCGCTGCTGCAGAGTGGAGATCTGAGAGCATGATTCCCGGAGGCTCTCCTGCACACGCGCACACACACACACACACACACACACACACACACACACACACACACAGAGGTAGACATGGCCCTAGCACATCAGGTGGTGTGGCAAAGATACTGGACATGAGCTCCAGTTTACATCGAACACCTGAATGGGAAAATTCTTAGTGACTGTTGGTGCCAGAGATTGTTACACCTGTCTCTAGAATTGTGTGAAAAACAAAACAAAACAAACAAACAAACAAACAAACAAACAACAGTTAACAGTGGCAAGAGAATGGCCAGACTTCATTTCAGCCAACAGGGACAAACGTTGTGAGGAGAACAGCAGTGTTGTGGTGGTGGTGTTGTAGTGTTTGTAGTGGTGCTTCTGTAGTGGTTGTGTGGTGGTGTTGTAGTGGTGGTGTTGTAGTGGTTGTGTGGTGGTGTTGTAGTGGTTGTAGTGGTGGTGTGGTGGTGTTGTAGTGGTGGTAGTGGTGGTGTTGTAGTGGTGGTAGTGGTGGTGTGGTGGTGTTGTAGTGGTTGTGTGGTGGTGGTGTTGTAGTGGTGGTGTGGTGGTGGTGTGGTGGTGTTGTAGTGGTTGTGTGGTGGTGTTGTAGTGGTTGTGTGGTGGTGTTGTAGTGGTTGTGTGGTGGTGTTGTGGTTGTGTGGTGGTGGTGTAGTGGTTGTGTGGTGGTGTTGTGGTTGTGTGGTGGTGGTGTAGTGGTGGTGTGGACTTAATTTCAGCCAACAGGGACAAACGTTGTGAGGAGAACAGCAGTGTTGTGGTGGTCGTGTTGTAGTGTTTGTAGTGGTGCTTCTGTAGTGGTTGTGTGGTGGTGTTGTAGTGTTTGTAGTAGTGCTTTTGTTGTGGCTGTGTGGTGGTGTTGTAGTGGTGGTGTGGTGGTGTTGTAGTGGTGATGTGGTGGTGTTGTAGTGGTTGTGTGGTGGTGTTGTAGTGTTTGTGTGGTGGTGTTGCATTGGTAGTGTGGTGGTGTGGTGGTGTTGCAGTAGTGGTGTAGTGGTTGTAGTGGTGGTAGTGGTGGTGTTGTAGTGGTGGTGTGGTGGTGTTGTAGTTGTGATGTGATGGTTTTGTAGTGGTGATGTGGTGGTGTTGTAGTGGTTCTGTGGTGGTGTTGTAGTGGTGGTATGGTGGTGTTGTAGTGGCTGTGTGGTGGTGTTGTAGTGGTTGTGTGGTGGTGTTGTAGTGGTTGTGTGGTGGTGTTGTAGTGGTTGTAGTGGTGGTGGTGGTGTGGTGGTGTTGTAGTGGTGGTGTTGTAGTGGTTGTGTGGTGGTGTTGTAGTGGTGGTGTTGTGGTGGTGTTGTAGTGGTGGTGTGGTGGTGTTGTAGTGGTTGTGTGGTGGTGTTGTAGTGTTTGTGTGGTGGTGTTGTAGTGGTTGTGTGGTGGTGTTGTAGTGGTTGTGTGGTAGTGTTGTAGTGGTGGTGTTGTAGTGGTGGTGGTGGTGTGGTGGTGTTGTAGTGGTGGTGTTGTAGTGGTTGTAGTGGTGGTGTTGTAGTGGTGGTGTGGTGGTGTTGTAGTGGTGTTGTAGTGGTTGTGTGGTGGTGGTGTAGTGGTGGTGTGGTGGTGTTGTAGTGGTTGTGTGGTGGTGTTGTAGTGGTGTTGTAGTGGTGGTGTGGTGGTGTTGTAGTGGTTGTGTGGTGGTGGTGTGGTGGTGTTGTAGTGGTTGTGTGGTGGTGTTGTAGTGGTTGTGTGGTGGTGTTGTAGTGGTTGTGTGGTGGTGTTGTAGTGGTGGTGTTGTAGTGGTGATGTGGTGGTGTTGTAGTGGTTGTGTGGTGGTGTTGTAGTGGTTGTGTGGTGGTGTTGTAGTGGTGTTGTAGTGGTGGTGTGGTGGTGTTGTAGTGGTGTTGTAGTGGTTGTGTGGTGGTGGTGTAGTGGTGGTGTGGTGGTGTTGTAGTGGTTGTGTGGTAGTGTTGTAGTGGTGTGGGGAATGTAGGAATCTTTCCGCACACTCTGGGCTGCTTGGTACCAAACAAGCATCTTACTACCTTACTCACATGCTCGTACCTTTAAGAGTTCGACTTCCTTAGTGGTGTGGATGAGCTGTCTCTCCAGATTCGACACTTTTTCCATTGCTTCATTCTCACTCTCCTGCAGCCTGCTGCTCAACTGCAACACACGCACACACACACAATCCCTAATAAATATGCCAGAAATGACAATGATGAGGAAAACTGTTTGAATGTATGTGTGTGTGTGTGTGTGTGTGTGTGTATACCTCTGCATTGTTCTGCTCGAGTTCCTCTAGATGCTCCAGTAAGGCATTTTTGGTCTCTGCGTCCTCCAGCAAGGCTCCAACATCGAACAAGTTATCCAGATATGCCTGGATCTGTACCTGTAATCTCTCACTCTCACTTACTTTTAATGTCTTTACACACACACACACACACACACACACACACACACACACACACACACACACACACGTAGTATATGTACCAAATGCTACAACTATGTTTAGTTATAGTTCTTACTAATATATCAGCAATATAAAATACATAAAGTTCATTTCACTGTTTTAAATTAATTATTAATTTAATTAAATATAGTATTAATTATTCATTAATTAAATACAGTAATAGTGAACAAGGAATTCCTGTAATGGTCTTATAAATATGTTTGATACCGTACTTAAGTCTGATTTTAGGTATTTCTTATTTCTGTTTTCTGTGTGTGTGTGTGTGTGTGTGTGTGTGTGTGTGTGTGTTTTCTCACCTCCAGGTAATCGTCCAGTCCTAGCTGTGTGAATTCATACTGCAGGTGAACTCTGAAGTTCATGTTTTCTACAGAATGCACCACAATATTGATAAACTGCATGCACGCCACCTAATGGAGAGAGACGGTGCTTCAACAAAACAAAACACTTCACCTTCACTGCCTGAATGTTACAGCTACAGTTACAAACTTTAACGTGAACTCAAGTGCAAATTTGCATTTTGCTAATTATGTAATATGTCTTTTTGGAGCACGGTGGCTTGGTGGTTAGCACGGTTGCCTCACACCGCCAGGGTTAGGGGTTCGATTCCTGCCTCCGCTATGTGTGTGTGGAGTTTGTTCGCCCCGTGCCTCGGGGGTTTCCTCTGGGTACTCCAATTTCCTTCCCCCGTCTAAAGCCATGCATTGTAGGCATCTCTAAATTGTCTGTAGAGTGATTGGGCCCTCTGATAGACGGGCATCCTGTCCAGAGTGTACCCTGCCTTGTGCCCGTAGTCTCCTGGGATAGGCTCCAGGTTCCCTGTATCCCAGTAGTAGGATAAGCAGATATAGAAAATGGATGGCTGTAGTATGTTTTTTTTTTTTTTTAAATAAATAAATAAAAAATAAATCAATGTTTAAATGTAAGTTCATCACTGATGAACCAAGGCAGAGAGGTGACATCATGCATTTTCACAACCTAGACAATTAGCTAAGAGCAGCTGAAAACCTCATGCGAGCTCATTACGAATGAAAAACTGGAAAGCAAAGATGCTCTTAACTATACAACGTGATGCGCCACCACCACCCCCACCAATTTAAAGGAGTTCCATTAAATGGCCACCTGGGGGTGTGGCTTTGCCTGGAAATCTGGAGGTGGGGCCAAGGAATAAAACCTTCGTTCTAGGTGCGGTTCTAAAACTGGATCTCACCATGAAGTCGATGTTACCGTCCTCGTTACGGAAGTAGGCCATCAGCTTCTCGAAGCGGCTCTTCTCTCCACATACCTACACACACACACACACACACAAAAATCTCAATCCAAACGATCACCAGCTTCGAGCTAGCAAGAATTATACTGATTTTATCACGTTTACAAATGACAAAATCCAGCATATACGACCTTGATACATTTCATATTGGGTTTAGTCGTTAAATCATTTGCTGCAGGGATTGAATACACACATACTACAGGAAAACAGTGTTGTGAGTCGTCAAGTGTACACTAATAAAATGCTAACTGAGCATGTGTGGCCTTTAAACTGTAACGTACACAACTAACACGACACGAAAATAAAGATTTTGGAAAACGATTCGTTTATAAATGCGCTTTTATTGCACTACCACACGTTCCCACAAGGAGGCAGTGTAACCTACACGTCTAGCATGTGTTGTAACAGATGCACAAACTTTCACACACACACACACACACACACACACACAAGCATAAAAGCATGGAAATATTTGACACTAAAACTGCAAACATCTGCATTTTACTTACACTTGTCTTAGTGTTCTGACACCAATTTATAATCAAATATTATATTTTTATATAATTTTATTTAATATCCCCCCCTTCTTACCTGTATAGTTAAAATCTGTTTCAGTTGTAATTGTATTCTTAGTGTATTTTATTCTATTTTTATGACACAGGCAGTCGAAAAAGATTCCGCTGCATGCTGTACTGTGTGTGTGTGTGTGTGTGTGTGTGTGTGTGTGTGTGTGTGTGTGTGTGTGTGTGTGTGTCAAGTAAAGTTTGAATTTGAATTGGAAGTTGATTCTTTATTGCGTTTTTCATACACTCTCTGTTGTGTGTGTGTGTGTGTTAGGCACAACTCAAAGAAATGTGTGTGATTTTAGCACTTCTAAAGCATATGGTGTATTGTGTATCATGAATAGAAAAACCTGTTTGTTTGTTTGTTTGTTTGTTTATTTGTTTGTTTTAACACGTCTGATCTAACGTTGCTTATATTTGCGTCTGGTTCGGTTGGAAAACATAAACGGCTTTGCCGTTTCTAAGCAAATCAGACAAAACAAACAAACAAACAAACAAAAACCTAAACAAAAACCAAATCTCTTCGATCCCAATGACGTGCCAAAGTGTTTATTTATTAAAGAGGAATGGGACGAACCTCCTGTCAATCATTTTATAGACGCTCTTGATCCTGCGGGGCGGAGCTTCTTGAACATGTGCAGGAATGGAAAGTGGGTTAAAAATAAA